>JASJSC010000014.1:0-296321 GCA_030450195.1 Saccharomycopsis sp. KB-2023a | reverse complement strand
AACACTACCGGTTAATTTTTTTTTTTTTTTTTTTCTTTTAAACCCCCTTTAATATTATAATTACACACAATTTATAATCCTCATGTAATCCTTCAAAAAAAAAAAAAAAAAAAAAAAAAACAAAGAAAAATATCGCACATCAATTTTTTATTTTTTTTTTTTTTTGCAGCTGTTGCCCCTTGCCCTTGTTCCTTGTCATTTGAAAAATATTTTTAAAAAAAAAAAGTAAATTATTCTTCTATCCATCCATATCCATATCACATTATGTCAATGACTATGACCAAACCAATTGGTAATGATATCGAAGAGGCAATCTTCTACAAACAGCAGCTCCAGCAGCAAGATCAGGCTGCCGCTGTGCAGTCGGAGGAATGCGAATCATCCAGTAGTAGTTGCTCGCTTGCTGGTGATGACAACCATCATCTCCTGGATGACAGTTCCATGCACAGCAACAACAACCATAACGACGAAATTGAAATCGAATCTGAGGAAATCGAATCTGATGATACGACAACGGTTGTCGTGTCTACGTTCAAGAAAAGAAAAGTCAAGCATATCGAAGACAGTTCTGACGAAACAACTATAATTAATTCTGATGGAGTAATAAAGGGCGAAGATGACGAGGCCTGCTATCAGACGAAGATCAATGACGGGAAGTTTATTCACTTTGCACCGATAGATACTCCAATTCATCGAAGATTAGAAACTCTTATTATCTTCTGGCATTCAATATCAATCCCAGTTTTCTGTTCATTCTTTCTATTCATCATCACTGTATCCTTAATCGTTTGGATGATTTTATTACCGTATATTTTTTATTTTATAATTGATAAATCTTTTGAAAATGGTGGGGTTGTCAATCGAATGTCTCCCTGGTTTAGAAACTTGCCAATGTGGAAACTGTTTGCTAATTACTTCCCGGTGACTTTAAGGAAATCCGTTGATTTGGAACCAACGTTTGAAGAAATTACAATTACTGATGACTATTACATTAAAATTCGTGTACCTTTAGTCAATAGAACTATTAGATTTTTCAAGAAAAAACCTTACAAGAAGTATATTGCCAAGGGCCCAAAGTATATGTTTGGTTATCATCCTCACGGGGTTGTGGCAATGGGAGCAATGGGAGCAATAGGAACTAATGGTGCTAATTGGTCATCAATTTTCCCAAATATTCCTACAAGTTTATTAACTTTGGAGACCCAGTTTGCTATCCCTTTCTATCGTGATTACTTGTTGGCACTTGGGATATCGTCAGTTGCTAAAAGAAACATTCAAAAAATTTTAGCAAAGGATAATAGTGTTTGCATAGTGATTGGTGGTGCTAGAGAATCACTTATTGTTCGACCAAATTCCAGAAAATTGATTTTGAAAGAAAGAAAAGGTTTTATTAAAATTGCTTTAACTACAAAAAATTTAAAGTTAGTTCCAATTTTTGCATTCGGTGAAAATGAAATTTATGAAATAATGCAGCCAGCCAAAAATTCTTTATTGTCGAAATTTCAATTATTTTTGAAAAAAAACATGGGATTCACTGTACCTTTATTCCACGCTAGAGGAATATTCAATTATGATTTTGGTTTATTACCTTATAGAAGACCAATTAATGTCGTTGTTGGTAAACCAATTGATATCCCATATATTGAAAAACCATCTCAACTGGATGTTGACAAGTATCATCAGATATACGTCGATGAATTGATTAGATTGTATGATAATAATAAAGGAAAATATGGCAACGATGAGGATTTGGAGATTCTTTAATTACTATCTTCTTCTTCTTCTTTATCATCACCATCGCTATCTTCTTCGTCGCTATTTTCATCATCGCTAACATCGTTTTGCAACAAGCTATAGTGAACCTTATACCCCTCTGCTTCGACTTGCTTTACAATTTTTTCATTTTTTGGATTGAAAGTAACAAAAAGTGAACTAGTTTCGACTTGAAATAATGGAGCAAAATATTTTTTGATAATTCTAATCATATCATCAATAGTTACATTTTTCAAATCCTTAAAATATTTTTCATTATAATTGCCACCTCGTTTTTTCAAATGAACATCAACATATCTTGAAATTGAAGATTTTAATCGATTAGATTCCACTTGAGTTTTACTAGTAACCAAACTACTAATTGCTCCATGAATTAAATTGCTATCAAACTGTGTTTCCCCCGAGGCTAAATCATCAACAATTTTCTTGGCCGCTTTGAATGCTTCGATTGCATCAGTTGCTCGATACAATATTAAAAAAATTTCTCGGGTTTCAATATCTATCAGCATGTTTGCTCCATAAGCTAACCCTGCTCCTCGAATACCTTTCCAAAACGGCCCCTCGGTGACTTCTAAATATTCACTAACTAATAAAATTGCAACTTGATCTTTATGTAAATAATCTGTATGTTCAATGTTCCCCACTGAATAAACATAACTGGATTCACTACCTGGGGTAGCCATCAAATATGCATTGGTACCTAATTTATTCCCTTCAGCTGAAAGAAAATTAAATGATCTTGGAATTTCAACAATTTTCCCTAGTGGTTGTTTATAACGATCCAAAAATTTATTCCATGAAGTAACCGGGGTAGCCAAACCGTCAATCCCGCCTAACACTAAAAATCTCATGTTTGATAAATCACCAAATAACGCTTTTCTGATAGTTTCTAAGTCATTATTTATGTCTTGCCAACCAGCATCAGTTTTCAATTTTTCCAGTAATTCATGGAAAAAATCTTCAATATCTAACATGTTGAACCCTTTGACTAATGATCGACTAGTCATTAAATGCTTGTTACAAAGATAGCTCAACATTGTATCCCCCTCCCTCTTCTTTTCTGGCAATGAATTTAAAAACTTCTCAACTGCAACTTTAACTCTCTTAACATCAAATTTGGAATTATGAAATATTTTAATGGTCCAGTCAATTGCCTTATCATAATTTTCAATTTTACAAAGCATATGAAATGATAATAATTCTAAAAATTGATGACGTAACCCACTCACAAATGAATAACTAATTAAATCTTGTTTTAAGCCACTAATAACTTCTTGATAATCTATAATAGTACCATCGTCAAGTTCCATTGGGTTACTGAAAAGTTCTTGGAAAATTAAAATATATGGTAACAATTTTTCTGGGATTTCCAATGATGAAAATAAAATCTTAATGGCAATGAAATTCGATTTATACCCATCAAAATAAATATCAATTGGGAAATCAGAAGGTAAATCATTGAAGATTTGTTCATGTAACTTTGAGCCTTTATTAAGAGATGAATCGCTGGTAGTCACTGGACATGTCTTGATGAAATTTATAGTGGTTAAATCAGCTCGACCAAAATCGGCGATAACCTCATCAGGAATAGGTTTATTATTAATTTCTTCAGCATTTGCTAATTTTTCTTTCAATTCAGCTAACCCTGATTCACCGAATTTTAATTTTCTCTCGTTGATTAATTTTTCATCAGCTTTTGCTTTTGAATCATACAATTTCTCACTTGGCTTAGTTAGAACTGTTAAATGAGGATTATTTAATAGATATTTTTTGTAAATTTCTTGCCATTGAATAAGATCCCATTCTAGCAAAACATCAAAATCTTTCAAATCTTTAAGAACATTCAAATCTGATCCGTCAGTTTTACCATAAACAAATTCGCTAATTGCTTCATCAATTAATTTATCGGTATTACTTTCACAATCAAAGATATATGTAGATTTCATATATTCAACCGCTAATTTCAATTTCTCCAAATCAATTTCATTATAATGATCTTGAATCAATTTCAATAATTTTTCATGACATTCATCAAGTTGTTCAGTTGGCACCCCCTCAGCCAATATTGAAAATAAAATTTTCTTATAATCTTCCACAGAATAAGTAATATCACAAGCTAAGGGTTCATCAATTTCAACTAATTCGTTATACAACACCGAGATAGATGAGGCAGTTAAATAATATAACAATAAGCTAATTGCTAACAGAGTAACACAATCAAATAAATCACATCCGACCCATGAAATTGACAAGTAACCCGAAGTTTCATCATTATCTGGGAACTCAACAACCTTAACCTCATTTTTGGTTAAAATGATTCCTTCAGGAGAATCGACAAATGGCCTCTTCCCTACAGTGGTAGTTGCTGGCAATTCACAATCAAATTTCTCCATTACCTCTAACAATTCTTCTTCATCAACTGATCCAGTAACAATAACACATAAATTGTCTGGTCTGTACATTCTCTTATGGAAACTTCTAATCTCTTCATTAGTCAATAATCTTAAGCTTTCCAATAAGCCCCCAGTTTCCGAGGAATAACCTGATTCCTTACTGAAAATCGTTCTTGATGCTTCTAAATCCGACAAAAAATACGGCGTAAATTGAACCCCTTCCATTTCACTATAGACTACCCCTTTATCGTTACCTTCTCCGTCAACATGATAAACTTCAGTGTAACAAGCTTCAGCGGTTAATTCAGGATTTAAAACATGATCTAAATAAGCTGGTAACATCTTGCGGAACCCTTCCCAACCAGCAGAATCTAAAGTATAAACCGTCTTATCAACTGCGGTCCAAGCGTTGGTAGCGCTAAAGTTATTATTACCTAAAGTATCCAAAATGCCTTTATATGGGTACTTCTTGGAGCCCATAAACACTAAATGCTCCAATGTATGGGGACTTCCTGAATCATCTTCAATTTCTGTAGCAACTGCAAAATAGCCGTTGACCATTGGGGTGTCAGAACTGATCAATGTCAATTCTAGTCCAGTTCTTTCAGACCTCCATTTCTTAACGCTAGCCGGAGCATATTCCACTTCAAATTCATTCAAGATCTTGAAATATTTCGATTTGGTCATTATTATTTGGTGGCAATATCAAGCGCTAGGCTGTGTGTGGGTCGTAAAGAAAAAAAAGAAAAAGTGGAAAAAAAAAAAAAAATTGTGGGAAAAAAATTTTTGAAAAATGCATCTTACTCCACTTTTATGCTTTATGCCAAAGACAGCGCTGACCTGACCTCATAGTTAATTAGATAGATTGCCATAATTATGGATATTCCTGATTTGGTTGAAACCATCGAAGATATCGATGATAATAAATTAAACAAAATCATTAACAGCGAAGAGAGACGTCGTCCACCAGTAAATGAACATATAGCAACCGCCTCTGATAGAAAAGTACCAGTTACAATCATCACTGGTTATCTAGGATCAGGGAAATCTACATTACTTAGTAATATTGCAAAAGCTGGCGGTAAAAGAATTGCAGTGATATTAAATGAATTTGGTGATTCTAGTGACATTGAGAAAAGTCTTACTATTCAAGATGAAAATAACAGTTATGAAGAATGGCTTGATTTAGGTAATGGATGTTTATGTTGTTCGGTTAAAGATAATGGAGTCGCAGCAATTGAAAAATTAATCGCCAACAGCAAAGATCGAATCGATTATATCTTTTTGGAAACCACTGGGGTTGCTGATCCAGCCCCAATTGCCAAGATGTTTTGGTTAGACGAGGCATTATCTAGTAACATTTATATTGATGGGATAATTACTGTGTTGGATTCTAAGAACATTTTAAAAAGTTTAGATGATTTTGGCGGTCATCGACATGGAAAGGAAGAGCCAGACGAAGATAATCATACAACCACGGCGGAATTACAAATCGGTTTAGCTGACGTGATCTTGTTGAATAAATATGACTTAGTTGAGCAGGACGCTAATTTAAAACTGCAGATTATCCTGAAAGTTAAGGATATTAATGCAATCGCCCCAATTTACCAAACCACATTTGCCGAAGTTAATTTGGATTACATTTTAGATTTACATTCTTTTGAAAACTCTGATAAGAATTTCCTTGCCAATAAAGAGAAATTAATTAACGTTGATGGATCATTCCATAATCATAGCATTACAACTGAATTGATTCAATTTGGTAAACTTGATGATTTTGATAAACAATTAGAAAAGATTGACCTTTTTTTGCAGCATGTTCTTTGGGAAAATAAAATCGATGGTGGAACCGTTGAGATTCATCGGTTAAAAGGATTGCTAATTGAGAAGAATAGTCGAAGAATTAAAGTGATCCAAGGAGTTAGAGATACTTATGACACTTATGATGGCCAATATTCAAAAGAATTACATGAAAATGCAAACTGTAAATTTGTATTTATAGGCAAAGGTCTAAACAGAACCGCAATTATAAAAGAATTAGAAAAATTTGGTGTTGAGCATATCGTTATTTAAAGTTTAACATAAATCTTGAAATAATTGAATATTTCAGCCACAGAATTCAAAGTCAAACAATATCCAATTAGCACAGCAATCGACACTAATGGTGAAGCATCCAAGGTATTCAATGACATGTTAGTCAATCCGGTTAACAAGTTAGATATCAAGAATATAAGTAGCCCATTGCTGTTTATGGATTCCAATGAATAAGGTATCTGGTTACCTCCTTGGATATAATCAAAAAGTTTAGCAATTAATTTGAATCCAACTAAATAATTTAAATTATACGTCACCACAAATAAAACATATTGGAAATTAGCAAATCTTCTTGATATATCTGAAATGTAAGGTGTTGAATGAACATAATAAAACAATAAATCGAATCCAATGGTGTACACAACTAAACAATAATCTGAAGATAAACTAAAATATGATGCAAATTTTGATCTCTTCTTCATGATCTCGTCTCTAGTAGAATTTTTAAATAAATTAAAAGGGGTTATCACATTAGGTAATAAAAACCCACCAACCGATTCACCAATAAGAAAAATTGCCAAATACCCAACCAAAGAACTAATGCCTTCTTTATTTTGATCAAAGACACTGGTACGATCTTCAGATATCAAGTACGCCAAATATTTTCTATCATCTTTTAATAAGAACCATTCATATGCAATTGAAATCGTTAACCCAATCAAAAAATTGAAATTATTCAAATGAAGTAATGCAAAAAAAAATTCCAAAATATATTTACATGGTTGTAACAAACTTAATGTAACAAAGAAATTCCAATGAACTCCATATTCTGAAACATGTTCTTGATAATTTAAAAGTTTAACAAGAACCAATCTACCGATTCCTAAACAGAAAACCGTAAATGAATTTTTAAAACTCATCAAAATTTGTTTAACCAATAGAGTCAATGATTGAATTAAACTCAATTTCTTTTGAGAAAATTTATTCCATATAGAAGTACGAGCAGATACAACGCCCATGGAAAACACAAATGATCCAACTCCCAAATCCATTAACGATGTACCCCACGTTTCACATTTAGCAAATCTTCTAGGAAAAACATTGAAATCGACAGCCAATATCGCGATAGCTGTAATGACAAGCATTTGTGATCGATAAACAGTTAGATAATCTTGTCTAGGTAACAACTGCTTTTTGGTTAAACTAGAAATATCCACCGGTTTTTCTTTGGTTACGATTTTTTTCTTGATTGGTTTGACGAAATTTGAAACTGTCAAAGTGATAACCGGTATGAGGATCCCATAGACCAATTGAATGATATTATCTGAATATATCGTTATCGATAAAAGCAAAGCTATCCAATTGAAGAGGAAATCTAACACTATTGTGAAAACATTGAGGTTATATTTACCATTTGAATAGAATATTGGTGTCAATTTACTAATCAAACAATAGCAGAAATATGTCACCAACGAAATACATGTAACTAAATAGATGTCATGTATCGTACTCCCTGTTAATCCAGTGACGAACTGCTCCTTTCTTGTTTTCAAATCAATTGTAGAATTGGGCATGTCGACTGCACTGTTTTAGCCTCTCTTTTGAAAAGGATTTTTATTTGATTTTTCTGCCGTCTTCGCTGGTTGTGCGCTTTGCTGTCCGATTGCCTCCCAAAGTACTGGTTGCGGAGGGCAACTGGAAGCTTCAAAATGAGGTGCCGGTGTGCTTCCGAGGCAATAAGTTGCATATTGGCAGGGCAATCCTATGGAATTGATTGAGTTTTTTCTGTCCTCAACTCATCGAAAAATTAATGCATTCTTCATCAATTTATTTCTACTTGTCAATATAAAGAACAAAGAAAAGCAATGATTCGATTAGATCAATGGGACAATTTATTGATATTGTTGATCACAATTCATTTAATGGCATCTCCATATACCAAAGTTGAAGAATCCTTCAATACCCAAGCCATTTATGATGTTGCCAATTATGGATTGGATTTTGTCAAGTACGATCATAACGAATTCCCAGGAGCAGTTCCAAGAACTTTTATTGGTTCTCTTTTCTATGGATTTCTAACGAATTTGGTGAAAAGAGTGATGATTACTGATATTGTTCCTTCTCAAATTCAACTTCAAATATTTGCTCGATCAATGTTGGGTTTATTTAATGGGTTTGCTATTATTTCATTACGTCACAGTGTTATGGATATTGTTGAAGAAGTATCTGCCAATCCTAAGAAATACAGTCTTTCGTTTGGAGCTACAGAAGAAGAATCAAAAAAAGAAGATACTGCCGGTAAAAAGAAGGAAGTTGAACCTGAAGAAAAATCTTATATTGGTTTCTGGTTTGCAGTTTTCCTTGTTACTCAATTCCATCTTATTTATTATTCTACAAGATTTTTACCAAACTTCGTTGCTTTGCCATTAGTCAACTATGCTTTGTCATTAATTGTGAGAAACAATTACCCAGCAGGATTTGCTTTGTTATCATTTACTGCAATTGTGTTTAGATTTGAAATTTTCATGTTTTTGGGGTCATTGGCAGTTACTAGCATCTTTATATTTGGTAAAGCTCCGTTATTAGCTTCGCTTTCAGGTATTGCTTTTGGTTCATCAGTAGGTGGTTTGCTATCCTTCATTGTTGATTCTCATATTTGGAATCCTACCGTTAACATTTTGGAAATTTTAAAAGATCCTTCAAAAGGTGCAGTCATTCCAGAAATTTCAAGTTTTGTATTTAATGTTATTAATAAGAATGCTTCGAATTGGGGTACTGAGCCATTTGCTGCTTATTTCACTAATCATTTGACCAATGTTTTCTTCCCTCCAATTGTTTTGGCCTTTGCCGTTGCAGGGTTTTTCTATGATCCAACTAAGAATCTTCATTCTATTAGAATTATTGGGTTGTCCTCATTGTTATATATTTTAATAATGTCATTTCAACCTCATAAAGAATTGAGATTTATTATTTATTCAATTCCAGGAATTACATTACTTGGAGCCGCGGGGATTGATAAAAATACCAATTCAATCAAGAAAATCATGCACAAAATCTTGATGTTTTTCGTTTTCGTTGCTTTGGCAATGTCATTTGTTACCAGCCTTGCTAAATTATATACGTCATCTTCAAACTATCCAGGTGGTAGTGCCTTGGCTGCTTTCAACGATTATATTGTTGATAGAATTGATGAAGGTACTTTACCATTGAGTCAAAGTATCACTGTTCATTTAGATATTCCAACTAAAATGACTGGTGCTACTTTATTTGGTGAGTTGCAATCTGAATATTTGGAGAGTAAAAATGTTTCAATAATTTATGATAAAACTGAAGATATTGGTAGTTTGAAGGCCCATTGGGCTAGTTATGATTATTTAATTACTGCCAATAATAAAGCAGGACCTGATTACAGTATTGAAGATTATGATCCAAGAAATCATAAACAATTACCTACTGTTTCTGGTAGTGGATGGAATAAAATAATTTCAATCAAAGGATTTTCAGGGTTAAGTTTAGAGCCATTGGTTGTCAATGGTAAAGTTGATCCCCAAGAGAAATTAATTGAAGTAGTTTCTGATATCATTAGTAATAAGAGCATAATGCCATTATTAATTTTTATTAATCAAAGCATTATTCAGCAAGATTTGATATACGTGTATGAAAGGCAGGTTATTGTTTAATAATACATAATCATGTTCGCTTCTGTTCCTTACTAAAGCTGAGTAATATTAAGTTCAACTGTAGTAGGGTCACACAGTACTAATCATTAGTAACGCTGGCATGCACCCACGCGGGATTTCGCATTTTTCAGATTTACGGCAAGCCCTATCTATTTAAGCAGCTGGGTTTCTCTGGAAAAAAAAACGTTCTGATTTTGAAATTCTCCAGTACACACACTTATACAAAAATCGCAAACAATGTCTCCAAAAATCGCAATTATTTACTACTCAACTTACGGCCATGTTGCCACTGTTGCTAAAGCCGTCAAAGAAGGTGTTGAAAAAGCTGGTGGTCAAGCTGATGTTTTCCAAGTTCCAGAAACTTTACCTGAAGAAGTCTTGAAAGCCATGCACGCTCCAGGTCAATCAAAAGATGTCCCAATTGCCACTGCTGAAACTTTAACCCAATACGATGCTTTCTTATTCGGGATCCCAACCAGATTCGGTAACTTCCCAGCTCAATGGAAAGCTTTCTGGGATGCTACTGGTGGTTTGTGGGCATCTGGTGCTTTATACCACAAATTTGCTGGTGTTTTCGTTTCCACTGGTACTCCAGGTGGTGGTCAAGAAACCACTATCATCAATTCCTTGTCAGTCTTAGCTCATCATGGTATCATTTATGTTCCATTGGGTTACGGTGCTGCCTTCGGACAAATCACTAACTTGGAAGAAGTTCATGGTTCTTCTCCATGGGGTGCTGGTAGTTTCGCTGGTCCAACTGGTGCTAGACAACCAAGTAAATTAGAATTAGAAATTGCTTCTATCCAAGGTCAAGAATTTTACAAGGTTGTTTCTGGTAAGAAATAAATGCGTGTCATACTTTGAAGACAATATTAATAAAAATTTTTTTAATAGAATATAATAAAGCTAATATTAAATCTATTGTAGAAATTCAATATACCACCTCAGTTACATTATCATTCTTCAAATACAATGCTTTAGCTTTAGCTTCAGCGTTTGCTTTAGCTTCCGCGTTTGCTTTCGCTTTAGCTTTAGCTTCAGCTTTCGCTTTTGCTTTTGCTTTCGCTTTTGCCTTTGCATGTTTCTTCCAGTTCTTTGATTTCACACCTTGTGGAGGAGGTGGCGGTTTATTAATCTTTCCTGGTGGGAATGGTGGAGGAGCATATGAATTATTAGTTGGGCGAAATGGAGCACCGCTGATATAATTTGGATCCCTCCAATCATTAATCAAAACCGGTTTCTTTGATGGCTTTGAGATTAATTTTTCTCCTATAGTAATTCTCAAAGCATTATTAATATTATTATTGTTATTATTATTATTATTATTGTTGTTGTTGTTGTTATTATTATTATTATTATTATTATTTTTTTTTTTACTATTATTATTATTAAAATTTTGAGGTGGGTGTCCTCCTTGTCCATTTTTTGGTGCTTCTCTTGGATTCGCAAATTCAGATCCTCGATCAGCAACAGCGACAAAAATTGCATCCATTGATAAATAGCCTTTCTCTTTAATGACTTGATTAATTAGCTGATATAAAAATGGTTTTGTAGATGGATAAAAAGTATGACAATGATTAATAAATTGCAAAGTCCAAGCTGATTCAAACGCTTGTTGAAGATTATCCGCGTTTTCTAAACGGAAATCATCAAATAATTGCTTTAATTGCCCAACTTCTTTCAAAAATGTTGGCGCCTTCGGGACATGATTGGCAATTCTTGAAATTGATGAATATAATGGTAATTCTCGAGTATTAATTGGAAGTGATTCAATGTAATTTAAATAGCCAAATGGAGTCTTTGGAATTGCTTCTCGTTGTTTCTCTGTAAGAAGATTAACAAATTTAAAACGAGATTGAAATTGACTAATGAAAAACAAAGATAATGCTTCATATAAAATTGGCAAAACCGTTCTCTTATCGTCATCAGACATGAAATACAGTAATGGTAATGGAAATTCAATCCATTTATCATCGGTTGGCCATTGAGGTAATTCAACATTTAAGATTTTATCACCACCAGGAATGAAAGGATGATTACCAATTTTTTCTTTAGCTAGCTGACGAAATTTTCGAATTAATAATTTTGGACGATTTTTTAAATAACTTGCACCATCAACAATGAATTGATTGAACACTTCTTCACCAAATATAGCATCAATGTGCGTTTGGAAATCAGTTATCATGGAATTTAGTGCTGATTGGATTTCCTTAGACATGGTTAAGGATTAGCAAAGCAACAAACAATGAAAATTAAAACCAAATGAATTAAAATAAAAAATGACCTGTCAATCAGATCTGATTTTTAACCACAAACAGAGAAGCGCTTGTTTACATGTTGGGAGGTTGGGATACCCTGGGCATCTCATCGTGCATATTGAAAAAAAAAAAAAATTTTTTTTTATGGGAGTGAAATTTTTCCAGATTCGGATACTATCAGCCATAAAGCAGAAATGACAAAGAAAAAAAAGGGAAAGGGTCAACCAAGAGCAGAAATCACTGATGAACGGTTCAGTAGTGCGAAGCATGATCCAAGGTTTCGTATGCCAAAGCAGAAACAATTGAAGGTGAAATTGGATGATCGTTTTGACAAGTCAGATTTTTCAACTTTCAAGGAATCATCAATTGATAAATATGGTAGAAAATTGAAAGATTTAGGTTTGCAGAAGGAGAACAAAGATTTCGATAGATATTTTGATAAAGGTGAACCAAGTGAACATGAGAGCGAGAGTGAGAGTGAAGCTAGCTCAGATGAAGAAAAAAGGAAAGAAGTGGAGGCGAAAGCTAAGGCGAAGAAGGCCAAAGATGACAGTGAAAGCGAAGAGTCAACTTCAAGTGAGTATGACGTTGAAAACGATGAAATTGATGCTCTTGACCGAGCTAGGGGTGAGGGGATGAGTGATGAATCTTCTTCTGAATCTGAAAGTGAATCAGAGAGTGAATCAGAAGCAGAGGCTAGTGAAGAAGAATTAGCAATTGAAGAGGAAAAGCCTGAAAGTGGTGATCCAAGTTCAAGATTGGCATTAGTTAACATGGATTGGGATAATGTGAATGCTACTGATTTGATGGCAACTTTTGCTAGTTTTGTTCCTGGGAATGGTGAAATTAGAAATATAAAGATATACCCGAGTGAGTTTGGTAAAGAAAGAATGGCTAAGGAAGAAGTTGAGGGTCCTTCTCGAGAAATATTCAAGAAGAGTGATAAGAAAAAGAAGAAGAAACAAGCTGAGAGCAGCAGCGAAATTGAGGATGAAGATGAAGAAGAAATTGACCTTAATGATAAATATGACATACATCACACCAAACAGAAGGCAATTAAATCGTTGTATGAAGAAGATAAAGGTGAAGAATATGATTCCAAAAATTTAAGAAAATATCAATTGCAAAGATTACGATACTATTATGCAATTATTAGATGTGATTCTATAAGTACTGCAAAAAAAATTTATGAAAATTGCGATGGGATAGAATTTGAAGCCACTGCCAATTTCTTCGATTTACGATACGTTCCAGATGAAGTTGAATTTGAAGAAGAAGAAGTTAAAGATTCATGTACAAAAGTTCCGGTAAATTATAAACCAAAGACAAATTTCCAAACTACCGCGTTGCAACATTCTAAAGTGAAGCTAACTTGGGATGAAACTCCAGCTGAACGACTTAAATTTGCTACGAAAGCTTTCAGTCAAAAGGATATGGATGATATGGATTTCCAAGCTTATTTAGCTACTGACAGTGAAGAAGAAGAAGGAGAACAAGATTCCAAGTCTAAATACCAATCATTACTTAAAAATAGTTCAAAGATCGGTGACAAAGACTTATTTGGCAAGAATGATGAAGATGATGTTGATATGGAAATAACATTTAATCCAGGTTTGGATGATAAGGAAGACGGTGAAAAGAAAGATGATGAGGAGACAACTATTGATAAATATAAACGAAAGGCTAAAGACAGAAAGAAGGCAAGAAAAGATAGAATAAAAGAAAAGAAGAGTATGGGTAAGGATAAGGTCGGCAAAGAAGAAGGTGATGATGAACAAACTAAAGGGAAATCAACTAATGGAGAATTGGAATTATTGATGATGGATGAAGAAGCTAAAGACAAGAGTAAACACTTTGATATTAAAGAAGTGATGAAATCAGAAAAGAAAAAGAAGAAGAAAGGTAAAAAAAGAAGAGGTCGAGAAAGTGATGATGAGTTTACTCAACTGGGATTTGAATTGAATACTGACAGACTTAACGATGAAAGATTTAAGGATGTTTTTGAAAATGACGAATTTGCTATTGATCCAAACAATGCAGAATTTAAAAAGACTTCAACAATGATGAAAATTTTAGATGAAAGAAATATGAGAAACGGTGCGAAAAGACAGAAGAAGCAGAAGAAGTGATGGTCACACCACTGGTACATAAATATGCATAATACATAAAAAAATTTCCTCATCTTTGTTTGTTTACCTTTTTCTTTGTAGAATTGTCAATAGTTATTATAAGTAATCGAACAATTATGAGTGAGGATGAACCACAACTTTTCAATAAATTGTTGAATTATTTCGTCGAAACAAAACAGAATTCATACAGCAGCGAGATTCAAAAGGATAGAATTATCAAATATTATGGTGATAACAAAGCGGCCTTATTTTCAATATTCAAGTTTCTCCAAGATTGGAGGTATTGTCAATTTCTGTTAGATAAACAAATTCTACTTGCTCATATTGCAGAGTACAAACAGAATGGACTGAATTTACTCCCTTATTTTCCTTATACCGATGGACCATCATTATCATCGGTAGGTCAATTCCAATTTGAAGAAACGACCCTTGATAATATTGATCAATTGAATCCGTTATTGAAATTTCGAGTTGATGATGGTACTGAAGTAGTCAAATTGAATAGTAACGAAACGTATCTGATACCAGGAACGAGAAAAGTGTTGTTAAACGTTAACGGCACCGTGACTGGGTTAGGTTGGATGAATCGTGGAGTTGATTATGAAGGCGGCGAGAACTATTTATTTGTTGGAACCGTTGACAAAACTGCATTCACTGATGATTCACTTTCAATGTTTAAGTTTAATCATGAGCCAGATTATAAATCGCATTTGAAAATCTATAAGATGATGGGTGGGAATAATGAGTTGCTATTGGAAAAGGCATGGCAGTTCAGTGGTCAAGGTCCAATAAGGAAAATTACGAATGTGCCCAGCAATAACGAGAAAGTAGTATTGGGAATACTATTTTACGATGGTGTAATAAGGTTCTATGAAGTTCTTGATTCTCCCAAGTTTTTGAGAATTGGCGACTGTGCGAGCTTTATCAAATTACCAGGAGATCATAAAATTACATGTTTTGATTATTTGAATTCTACTACAGTTATTGTCGGCACAAACACGGGTTACATTGGAGAATTTGATTTGAACAATCTCGACTTCCCACATTTTTTCACTAGAAAGCATCAAGGTTTCATTAAAAGCTTAGTTATCCAGCATGAAATCGAAAATTATAATCCTAATTTTATTATCACTTTAGGTAACGATGGGTTCACGATGGTGACTGATCGACGAAATATCAACAATTCGAATTTTTTAAGATCAAGAAGAGCTCCTACATTGAACACATTGATGGTGTTTTCTCTGCCATTAAGATCAATTATTCAAACTAGTGGGAACACCCTTAAAGCATTAAATGCAAGAAGTTTGAAATTTGAAAATTTGACAGTTATGAGACAGCTATTATTTGCGACATTGACTGCATTAGCTGATTCTCAGTTTCATCCATTTATTATTAGTGCTGCCAATAATGGAGAAGTCGTTGGATTGAATTGTAGTGATTGTTTTATTAACCATAATAGACGAAAGAAAGTTTCTTGGAAACAAATCAGGTTGTGGAAATTTGAACATAATGAAGAAATTAATCTCTATAAGATCACGTCACTGCTTTCTCTTCGAGATTTCAAAGTGGTTCAATCGGGTCAAATCCCAAAGATTGCGAAGGCTAAAACTGCCAAACAGGTCAAAGAACCAAAAGAATTTACCGATGTTAAAGGTATCGATGATGATGATTTGATTGATGATTGGAAGGATCAGAGTGAAACCCCAACGATTTACCCTTCAGGAATAACTACCAGTCATTTATCTTGGTGCGAGACGGTGTCTGGATTCGACACTTACGCGGGGAGTTTAGTTAACGATTTGGTATTTATTGATAAATTAGATGCCAGTTAGTAGGCTATTTATACAACTTTTTCTTTAATGAAGAATGATTTGAGATGGTTCATTTGCCAAAGACCTATTCCCACCAACAATATAATTTCAAAAATTGTCCATCTCACTACACGAGTGTTTGTTGATTCACTTTGATCTCTAAAACTTGCCTCTCTTTCTCTGATATTACTATGTTCTCTTTTCACGTCATCTGCTTTTCCGTTTAACTCTTTAATCTTGTACAATAGCCAACCCACTTCATCCATCTTCTTTGAATCAATCAAATTAGATGCCCCTATCTTAACGTCTAAGAATACCCGTATTGATACGTCTTTTTTAGTTGGATTATAAGCACGTAAGCAAAATTTATGTTCGCCTGAATCCAATGAAGTGAAAGTAAATTGGCCCTCGGTCCCTGATTTTTGAGATACCACTTTATGATCACGATCAAATGTCTCTGACACAGTTAATTCAAATGATAAGTCGTCGGATTTCATGTAGCTACTGGTCTTTGAAGGTGCCACTCCACCGTCGTATTTCACCAACACCAAGGTATCAGACGGTAACGCTTCAAAGAAGCATCGTTGTTCACCGTGTTTAATATAAAAATGTAATGAAAATACTTGAGCAAATAGTAAGAAAAATATTAGTAGATTCATATTAATAAGATCAAATGTTAGTTTTGTTGCTTGATTTTGTATATTAAGATTCTCAATCTACTAAAATATTTCAAACAAAATAAAAGAGAAAAGTAAAAAGCAAAAAAAAAAAAATCGCGAAAAATTAATATGCCAGCACATGCAAGGAAGCTTCAGCTTCACATCAACGAAGTTATAGTTAATTGTTTCATTCTTGCAATAGCATTATCAATTTTATCATCTAATTTCCCATTAGCAAAATCATTTCTAGAATTTAATGACAAAGAATCTTGCAAATTATTTAATTTTTCAAAATTATAGTTGGCATGCTTGAATTGAATTTCTGCAAATGCCTCTAAAATTGGTTGACAATAACTCACTCGAAGTTGAATTAGTTTATCAATATCAATCTTTAATTGATTATTAATTGCTTGGTAGTTATGTTTGCAATTATTCATTTCTTCTATCAATCTTTCATTTTCAATTCTTTTAACCCTTGCTTTCGTCAAATCATATTGATTTTTATCGTGAAGCCGTTTACGAATAGCAGCATTAATTTCATTAAAATAATTAGTAAAAGTAGTCAAGGGATTAATCACAGTGACTCTATATTCTTCCTGTAATTCTGATAATAAATAACAATCAATATCCTCCACGGTTTCTCGATATTTACCGAGGCCACCGGTATTAACTAACAAGGTCGCCAATTGAACATGAGTCTTTGACATCTCTTTTAGGGAATCCAAGTATTGTTTACACTCATTTAATAACTTCAATGATTCTGATTCCAATTGTCTGAATCTCTTCTCTTCAATGTCAAATTGAGGATCATTAGTTTTCTCGATGTAGCCGGTCTTCAATAACACCTGACTGCTGGTTCGATTAACTGCCTTTTTGAATTCACTCCAAGACATATCTGATTAACTGTAATTCGACAACTATAATATAGATTGTTTGCTAGCTGGCCAATAATAAATATATAAATATATAAATATATCTATCTATATATATATATATATATAGATAAATTGGAAAATTGCTCAAAGTGATGATTGTTTGATGTCACAAATAAGTGAATCAGCAGTAGCGAGCACGGGTCAGAACATGCATTAAGTGAGTAACTTCACTAGTGGAAATTGACAGCCGTTACAATGTACGAGTAATATCTCACGAGTATGAAAGTGACATGTAACAAGAGATAGATCCACAGAAGCCTTTACCCACGTCTGTTTAAGTTGACCAATTCAAATTCAGCAATGTCTCAATTTGTTAATGCCTCATTTTATAAAGCCAAGCAGAGGCGTAGTCAATTTTAAACTTCTGCATCACCCCACCGGTGCAAGCCGATGCCCTTCTTTTGTCTTTCTTTCCTTTCTTTGCTCTGTATATAAATATTCGAATCAGCCCCTTCATTGCTACAACATCCTGCACAAATAAATAATTATATAAATATATAAATAAATATATATATATATATATATATATATATAAATTTAGCAACCAAATAGTTGATTCAGCAAGTTCAGAAATTGGAATTAAAATTAATATTGCTAAATCAAACTAATCAAGGATAATGTCAGAAAAGAGAGGGACAGCTAACGATTATTATGATTCGGGACCTCAGAACCAGTACGAAAATGCAGTGCCTCCTCCCCAAGCTCATTACAATCAAGACGCTGGTTACTCTGGTAGTCGAGGGTATGGTCAACCGCAGCAACCAATGTATTATCAACAACCACAGCAATCTTATCAACAACCACAGCAATCTCAGCAGTATTATCAACATCCTCCACCTCAACAGCCAGTTTACATTCAACAGCAACGTCCACTGTCAAGTGATGATACTTGCTTGGCTGTACTATTAGCTTCTTGTGCTGCTTGTTGTTGTTTGAATATGATATTTTAGGGCACGGCTTGCGGCGATCGCCCTTTAATAATATACAAAGGTTGTGTGATGATAGTAATGATGGTAATAATAGTATGTATGCTAAATAGGGTTAAGCAATTAATAATAATGAATCATTTTATCATGATGGCTTAATTGCGTAGTAGGCAAGATTGACAGCAATGATTGTCTTCTGTTATTGTAAGTAACTAACTAACTAAGAAGAACAGCCGTGGACGATCATATATAATTGAAGCAATTATCGTCTCGAAACAAGATCTTCCAAATGAACCAATTGAGGGAATGTTGTGAAGGGGGTGTGAAGTTGCAGTGGTTGAGGGTTGCGGCACCTGTTTCTGACTCAAAACACGCGAGTGGTCCCGAAACACACCAACAGACGGCTTATTTCCCAATTAGGCACAGGGGGTGTTATTGTCTAACGCCATTCTTGTCGCAAACTAAACAAAAAAGATTAAATTTTTTCTCATTTTTTTTTTTGTTGCGTTTTCGTTAATTTTTCTGGCTGTTGTTATTTTTTTTTTAAAACTCAAAAAAGGTAAAAATAAAAAAACAGAGAATCGCCTTTCAGCAAATAGCAACGAAATAGATTACATGGAATCATGACGACTCCATTAAATGATTCTCAAAACGAAATCGTAGTTCCTAATGTTGGGGGCACTGACATTAGAGAAACCAATAACTTAAAAATGAATGGAGGGAATAATTATCAAAGTGAAAACCCAATGACGGTTTCATTAACTAGTTCAAGTAATAATGATAGTTATTATAACAATGAAAGATTAAATCGATTGCCTACTTTATTTGAAGTGTTGAATAAAAGAACTGAATCACCTGTTGATTTATGGTCATTTTATGTGTTTATGAGGGATGAACAACATGCTGTGGATTATTTGGATTTTTGGATTGATGTTGTTAGTCATTTGGCACTTTGTAAACAATATGTTAAAGGTTTGAGAGAATCGGTTCTAATTGCTGATAAAGAAAAGAAAGTTTCTGATAAGCAGCCTTTACCAAGACAAACTGAATCTGACGTTATTGATTCAAGAGGTTTAGATTCTTATCATTCTGAAGGCACCAGATTACCAAAGACAAACTCCATTTCATCATCAGTTTTGTTAGAGGCATTAATTAATGAAGGGGTTCTAGATGAACATAATTCTAAAAGATTATCATCATTTTTGAGAGGGGAAGAACCTATCAATGATCAAAGATTTAGTGAGTTATTGGAAAAATTACAAAAATCTGAAAATACTTCATCTGTCGCAGACAACATTAGTGATGGACAACATTTAAGTGGTTATTCCAGTGAAAAGGCTAAAGCCTTAAAATCAGTTTATTCTGATTTACAGCAAGCTTATAATCGTTATTCGCAATCATCTACTAGTAATAAGAACTCTATGCTTCAGTATCCATCATTTCAAAATGCTCCACCATTACCTGAAGATTTGAAAGTTTCTCCCGGTGTTATTGAAAAATTAACTGCTGAAGATCAAGCACAATTGGCTGTTGCTAATAATAATAAAGTCAAAAGAGATGATTTACGTTCATCATCTAGAAGAATTTTGGTGACATATTTCATTGATAACTCTGAGAAAAAGTTACAATTACCAGAAAAAATTATCAGACAAATCAGAAACGCTATAGAAGTTCAAGGTAGAGATGACCCTGAAGTATTTGATGAAGCTAGAGATTATGTTTTCCAAGCTATGGAAAGAGAAGCATTTCCAAATTTTTTGAATAGTGCCGCCCTTAATAATATTACTCATAAATCTTTTAATATGCGATTAATTATTGGATTTTTCTGTTTCTTTGTTGCATTTTGGGTGTCATACACTTTTATCTTTTTGGGTTACAGACCACATCATTATAGAGCCACGATTACTGTACCATTTTTCATTGGTACTTATGGATTAATTACGGCAATTTTTAAACTAGATCCTGTACTTTGTTTTGCTGGTTACGCTGAATCAAATGCTTCAACTGGGAAACATCATTTTATTGAATTGAGAGAACCTTATGTTAAGAGCTTGTTAACGAAGAGAGGTATTTGGGTGATGTTACTTATATGCGTGGTTAGTGCTGCTTTCTCGTGTTTGTTTGCTTTGGTTCCTGGTCATCGTCTCTGAACGAGCATCAGCGAGCATCAGCCAAATCCGCTTTCCCCAATTTTTTTAAATTTCAACTTCATCCAATCCTTTATTTTCTTTACTCGTCTTTTCATTTCGTCGGTTAAACATTTTTTAGAATAAGTTTTTCTTTTTTATTGATTTCACACTTTTTTATTGCTACTCTTTTTTGCTATATTTTTATTTCATCAATATTTTATTTAGAGTTAATCTATGGTTATATCTTACACTATGGTTAGAAAAAAATTGTAGGACTTATAAAAATACATACATGTTATATTATATGGACCCTCCAGTAGCATTATGATTCCCCACAAGGCCAGCCATTTCCAAAAAGGCTCGTTCTTCACCCAACGTGCTCAAATTGACCCTGTTTCTTCTCTGGGCTTCTTTCTCTTCCCATTCCCATTCAGCAATCTGTTGTTTCAAAACCTCATCGTTCCCAATCCCCCAAACCTCCACTTCTTTAATCAAGAACTTATCCTCAAACACCACTGAATCATTCTCGAATATCGTTCCTTGTTGATACTCACCTCCAAGGCCAAGATGGCGAAACACTGCAAATTCAAGGTTGGTGTCAATGATAAGAGAAACATTTCCTGGCTGATATTTGATACGGTTGTTTTTAATCACTGGCTGATCACTCCCGAACCCTATTCCTCCACCATTGGTGTTGAAATAACAGAGCTTACGGGAAGTGGGCTTAGCTGGGAAGAGAGACTGACGGGGTGATAACTGGAATAGTTTCATTGATGAATCACCAAAATGGTTCTTGTTAGTTTTATGCCATGGCTCGTTGACATAAACGCCATAAATCACCGTATCCCCAAAAACAGCTTCCCCAGCTTCTGTGGTTGTTGTTGATCCATGGAGTGTCGGGTACTGAATGTTGAATTTTTGAAACTTAGTGTTAGCATGAGAATACTTGTCTTGCTTAAGGACTTTTTTACCTGAGATTAGGAGTAACGAAGGTGCTTTCCAATTGAACACTTTGTATTCAAACGATTTCATGGAGAACCCATTCTTCGAACCAACGTAAAGTTTCTTGAAATCTTTTAAATTGATATTGCTACTTGAAATGAAACTAGATAATTGTGCCACGTTACTCTGATTGAAAAGTTTTGTGTATTCGAGCGATTCCGTTTGGTCTTGGTTAACTTGTGGCTTTTGCTTGGCATAACTTAATGACGTCAGTAGCGTGCTTAAATTTTTCAATAAATAGGGGCAAGTTTTGGTAATGAATAATTCAAAATCTTTAAATGACAACACAGAATCTTTTGCAAGCAATACCTTAGGATCGGTGATTTTATAATTAATTGATTTGATTAAACTGAATGCATTAATTTTGAAAGGATAATAATCTTCAAAAATTTGTGTGATTCTTGAGGATACTTGTTCTTCTTTACCTTCCACTTCAATAATTGCTGATTGAATAATAAGTAACAACGTGAAAAAGTTAAGTAAATAAGTAACCGGAATTTGATGATTATTAGGGTTTATAGAATTGAAATTTTCGATCACTCGCGCTTCTGACCAATTTCGATTGGGCATCTCATATTTAGTTTCAACCTCCCCAAGTTTCTCATTATACTCTTCAACACTGACCTTTTCAATATTGGCTTCAACATGTTGAAAACATTGTGATATTCCGTCAGCCAATCCGACAATTGACAAATTTATGAAAAATAGCTGATGGAAAGCATATTTAGCACCTAATAGTTTCATCCTTTTCTGGGCTGAAAGCAAACTCAATATTATTACTAATTCTCCAAAACTAAAATAATCAATTTCCAAAGTGGTCCCCGTGTGTTTGATTGCTGGGAATCTCGCCAACGTTTTCAAAAATTTATAAAAAATTGAATATATTGGATAGTTTTTATTTATTTTGAAATACTCATTCAAATCATCAACAGGTATCAATGTTTTCAATTTGTCATCTAAAGCCGCGTTATGATCAATATCAAAATTCCTCTCAATAACGAATAACTCGTAGGGCTCAAATTGACCCAAGCAATTCCGGATGAATAGCCTGGTTAGTTCATATTCAGTGATTAAATGATCATTGGAACTGTTCCCGGTCTCTGGCGTACTTGTGGTTTGGCCCATTTCTGCTCTATTTTAAGGTTATTGTTGATGTTTGAGATGGGGAGAGATTTTTACGATAAATATAATATATATAGATGCAAGTCACGCGGGATTTGTCCCAACATCACATTAGCTCCAGAGAGCCAATAAATTCTCCACGATAAGTAAGACAGATATAATATATATTTATTATTGTACAATGAATTACTTGAACATTTTCGATAGCGATAGCCCGCGGTCATTTTCATTATCGCTTACTTGCTTACTCGTCTTGACCTTCTTCTTTTTCTTCTTCTTTTTATCACCGCCAAATAAATCATCAAAGAAATCCTCAGCACTTCGCTTTTTCGACTTCTCCTTCCTGGCAGGTGATCGCGTTACAGTTTTGGCTGCCTCTACAGCTGCTACTACTTCACCTATCTCTTCACCCATATCTTCACCCATATCCTCGACTTCTGGAGTGACATTCATGTCCTTCAACTTCTTCACTGACTGTGCTTCCTCAATTGGCCTTTTTTCAACATCATCCGGCAAATACGCCCCCACTATGGCAGCAATCTTCGCTGACGACCCAATCAAGGCAAACCCAAGATTGATGTATTGAGCCATTGATAAAATCCCGTGGAAATTTCTCCAGGATTTTGGTGTTATATGACCCACCAAATATTTCAGCATATTAGCCAATCTCAATTTCAATTGACAAAGCAATTTCCTCTGTTTCAGTACGTATCTCTGTTTAGTTTTCATTTTCTGAAGTTTGCCGAGCCTTTCTGTCGCTACGGCTATTATATGGTTATACTTGTCAATGCAAAGTATGATTTTTCTAGTGTATTGATGAAGTTGCGCTACACTTATCCACCACACTGAAGAGTGATGCTGGTTTTTGCTTCGTAAAAATAATAAGTGCAACAAATAAAATTCATTTTCTAATTGTTTGCTGTCTATTGGATTGGGTATGGTCAAATCCATTTTATCTAGCTGATTGCTCACTATTATCGCTACTGATCCCATCTCCATCTGAAGATTACCATTTTTTTTTTTTTTTTTGGTAGATCGCTGATGCACCCCGGGTAAATCAATACGCATATACCTGCATACGGTTTGTTTTTTTTTTAGCTGTTTATGAAACGTGGGTCAATCAACTCCAGGAATTTGACATCATCCCTGAAAATAAAATTCTATTGATCGTCTCATCACATCACATTTATTGGAAATCGCCCCCCTACTCTCTCTCCTTTCTTTTATTCTATTTTTTTTTTTGCTCTCTCGCTATGATAGATCAGGAATCTATTGGAAACTTGCTTCCTTATCCAACAACAGCTAAAGCTTCAAAAAGTAGACCCAGCAAAGCATCGGTTTGTTTTCTTGGCAAATTTGTCGTGCTGATACTAACAATAATAGCAGTGGGATCTATCATAATGCCATCAATCACAACGAGAGAAGAAGCGGCGAATGTTAGTGCCAATACTTGTAGCTTTTTAGAGCCAGCAAACTATAAGCCATTTTTCATTTATGATTGGTTCAATGGGGTGTTCAAGTTCAACCCATCAATTAGAGCTCACTTAGATGTTGACCAATTTTTAGCTTCAAAGTATCCAGGTGAAACCCTGACGAAGCTCGTCAAGAAAATCAATGGTGACAACAAAGTTTTCTACAATATTCATTCGCATAATGATTATCTTAGGAAGACACCTTTGTTTGACGCGTTGGAGAGAAACTATAAAAGTATTGAAGCGGATGTCTGGTATTTACCGTCGAACGAGATAAAATGTGACGAGGCAGGCATCGAAGCAATTGGAGATACTTCAGTTAAGCAAGCTGAATTATATGTTGGCCACACAAGATACAGTTTAAGTCAATACAATACATTGGATTCCATGTATATCAATTACTTGGCGAAATTTCTCGAAGAATATGATTCATTGTACTACAATTTCCCAAACAACACCATGAACTTGCTTATCGACATCAAGACCAGCCCAAGCTATGAAGTGTACAAATTGTTGTTGTTAAAATTGCAACGAATCAAACCTTATCTTAGCTATTACGATACCAAGACTGGGCAACTAGCATTTGGAAAAATAACCGTGATTTTATCTGGGAACATCCCACTCAAGGAAATCTTACAAGAAAGAAATCCTGACGAGAAAAGGTATGTGTTTTTCGATATGAAAATGTCCCAGCCTGATGCGAGCCCAGGTGTTGGTCCTGCGGTTTTATCATCCACCTCTTGGGAAGAAATGCTTCTTAAAGGAGATTTCGACGAAGAATTGGCTTGGTTGAAGAAGTTTACTGGGGAAGTTAAGTCTGGTGATACCAGGGTTTGGGGAGTTCCTATGATTCATAGTGAATCTTGGATTGATTGGTTATTCAAAAAACATGATACGTTAAAGGAAAGGGATATGAAGACATGGGAAGAATTGGTAGCGAATGGGGTTACTTTGATGAATATTGATGATTTAGATTTTGGTATGGAAATTTACAATAAGATTCGCGGGGGCACATAAGGTATGTCTCCTCTGTTTGTGTTTTTATCTATAATGTAATAAATCTTTGATAATTTTGGGTTGGGAAATAACATAATGTAGATTTGGGGGTAGATCTTTTCATTCTTTTCGATGACAGCTCCATATACAATAGTACGTTTTTTTTTTCTTAGCAGCTTTAACGACAGAAACTGGCGTACACATACGTCAAATGGCCATACTTGAATTACCAAGTTTAGGGATTACACATACCAGTAATTTGCCGGAATTAAGTCAAAATCTCGTTTATCTTGTCTTCTTGTCTCAGATAACGTTTTGCTTTTGTTTTTTCTTTCTTTTGGAACTTAAGGCGATAATTCGACGTTGCCGTCTAATACATTACCGCATTGAGGCCAAAGAATCTTTCTTATGTTCTTTTTTTTTATTTTTTTCATCTCACTTTTGTAATAAAAAGCGGGAATTTTGGCCAATATCGATAAACGAGCAAAATCATTACTATTATTTTTTTTTTAGTATTATTCTTATTCATATTATGCTTGATTTAGAAAAGCAGATTTTGATAACGAGGAAAACGAGGTTTATTGTATTATTAGCAATCACCGCAATAATTTCCGTGACAATCACGATTGCAGGACTTGCCCACTTTAGCAGATTTGCGGTTCTAATTAGGAGAGATGACAGCTCGGTGACCTGCACATTAAAGAAGAAATCAAAGACTTTTTTTTATGATTCTCTCCATTTGATTCATAACAAGTACAATTTTGCACCACAGCTGTTACTTTCAGAAGTCCTAGATGACTCGACCGCAAGAAACCATAACATTCAGAAGCTTTATTATAACGAAACCGACTACACTAACTTCAAAGCCAGTGATTTCTATCGCACCCACAAGAGCAATTCAAGCTCAAGCTACAAGACTATTGTCGAAAGATTGACGGGGGGGAAAATCATCTACCCGATCCATTCCCATAATGACTATCTTCGTCAGACTCCCTTATTTGATGCGTTGCAAAGAGGGTATAAATCTGTTGAGGCTGATTTATGGACGTTTTCCGATTGCAAAGGTTACAATAACTCCACTTTGCAGTCTTTCGCTTTATCCAGTGATACCGATTTTACCGGGTCTCCTTCGGGGAGTTCAGTGGCTGAAATCTACGTGGGCCATAGCTCGAACAAGTTGTCGAAATACAGAACCCTTAATCGAATGTACTTCGATTTTATTAAGGAGATGCTCGATGAGATCAATCTTGACTATGGACTCCTGAACTATACTTCCCCACTGGCCAAAGCCGGGGTTTTCTTCGACTACCCTCAAGAATCACTCAACATCTTATTCGATTTCAAAAACTCGGGGTTCCCTACTTACAAACTCCTAATGCAACATCTTGTGCCATTCATCGACGCTGATTACTTGACGTATTACGATTTCTCCACTCAGGAAACTGTTCGAGGTCCACTCACGATGATCTTGTCAGGGGTGGCACCATACGATGTCCTACAGATCGAGGACCACTTTAGAGAACAAGCAGGCCAAGGGAGACGGTACGTTTGGGCGGATGCCTCGCTACCCGCGATAAATTCTACGGTTATTGATTATGAAAAATTGGGGCAGTTGTCGCTGGGTGATTTTGAAACTGTTATTGCATTGGGTCAAACTGATAAGCATTTCTTCAGGGATAAGAAGTTCTTCACGGGGACTGGATTGACCGAGCTGACAATAACTAATGTCAGGCATGCTATTGATGAAGCTCATTCAAGAGATCTCATTGTGAGGTTATGGGGGATGCCTAATTACAGTCAGAACGATCAGATTATGATTAATGGAGATTTGGTTAATCACAGTGGGTTAGACATGTTAAATGTCGACGACTTGGATTTTGGTATTTCCATGTACAAGCAAATTAAAAACATTTCCTAAATTAAAAAAGGGCCCAGTTGTTGCATATTATGTATAGAATGTTAAATTGCTTTGCTTAATTTTTTTTTTTTTTTTTTTTTTTAGCTAAATTTTTTCAGTAATCCAATCCACTAATATCTACTCCTAATTCAACCAATTTATCGCACACATCAAGTTTCAATTCAAACGATAAATCATTAAGGTTCATGTTATTTGCATTACCTTCTTGACCTATCCAACATCTCGAACAATAAATGAATGTCTCAATGATTTCATTATTGTCTCTAGCTAAGTCTTCGTATTTGCTAACTTCAGTGATGACTGAAATTATCGAGATAAACGAAAGCAAACTTACCTGTTGTTCAAATTCAAATTTGTTCTTATAACGTAACAAATTATTCAAATACATGTTAATGTTATCAAATTGCTCATCCTTCAAGTTTTTCAATATCAATGACGCAGTTAATGCAATAAATACTTCGCCGTTCAAATCATTTTTATCAGTATCTAGTTGATTAAATTCATTGGTAAGATTCGTGTCAACAATTCTCTTTGAAACTAATTTACAAGTTTTATTAGTTTCTCCACAATCTAACAAACTTTTAAATAGTTTGATTCTTAAATTGACTATACTTTCATCAATTGATAATTTCTCGATTTTAACTAATTTCTGTAAAATCTTGGTCTTTGCATGATCTCGATGATTAACAATATAATTATTCAAATATTCAATACATAACCCATTTAGTAATTCATTGCATCTTAAAGATTTAGCGAAATTGATCAAATTATGATTTACAATATTGTCATCAAGGATATCTTCAAATGTTGCATCATTACTTCCAAATTCAACGTTATAGTTAATAGACTTCTTGAATAAAAATGTATTAACCAATCTCAAATACAAGTCTTTGGAATTCATCAATTCATCTTCACTTAATGCTGAACTAAATTTTATCCATTGCATTGGTTTAACAGAAATTTCTATAATCTTATGAATGATTTTCTCAATAAGATAAAGTTTAGTATCCAATGTCACATCATACTTGTATAATTGTAAATAATTATAAATTAAATTGAAAATTGATTTCGTTTGATGATTGAAGAACTCCTCATTAATTTCTAGAATATATGAACGAATCTCATTTTTATCACTAATTAATGGTCGCGATTTAAACACTCTACAACACATTAATTCTCCTAAAAGTTTCATCCAACTTCCAACTGAATGTGTGTTTGTTGCTGCTACCACTGTTTCAGATGATGCTGACGATGTTGCTATTGTTGTTGTTTCTTGTTGTTGCTGTTTTTTTTCCTGTTTATTCCATTGGAATATAATTGGCTCAAAAATTAACAATGCCACGCCCAAGACTGCAGAAATTTGTAATAATTTGATAAAAAATCCATTCATTGGCACGCCATACAATCCTTTATAGTCGCCATGACCATTCATCTCATTCATTATTGAGTTTCCTGCCATCATAACCATCCCGCCAACCATCAATCTTGATGGCATGCTCATATGATAACCATATGGTGCATATTGCCTCTGTATTTGCAGTTGTTGTTGTTGTTGTTGTTGAGCTGGTTGCGATTGTTGCTGCTGATGTTGGCGACCCTGTTGAGGTATTTGAGCAACAGGAGGATGTTGATGGCTTGGTGGACGTTCTTGATCAAATTCTGGTGGGATAAATTGAAATTGAGGTGGTATTGGGTGTTGTTGAGGTTGTTGTTGTTGACTATGATAAAAATTTTGCTGCTGCTGCGGCTGCGGCTGCTGTTGATGATAATAATCAGGTTGGGCCGAGGTATTTAAACGCTGCTTTTTAAGTTGTTCGTTTTCTTGTGTAAGCAATTTATTCTTCTTCTCCAAATGTTGAATATATTCAACAGCTTTAGTTAACACTGAAGCTTTATTGATCTTTGAAGCGGGAGTTAAGCCATCAAGTTCAATTAAGGAATTTTCCGTTGGGCCATTAAGTGCTACTCTTAAAGATGGTACAGAATCTCTAAGCGCAATAATCTTGGCATTTATATTAGTACGATATTTTTTTTCAACCATGTTATGAGTAACCCTAGATTTTTTAGGCTTTTTAGATTCTGATGAAACTGACCATTTTCTTTCCGGTATTGATATTGTAGGAGACTCCTCCAGTCTAGTACTATCGGAAGCAGTTCTCGTATTATGAAGATTACTTTCCGGCTGGGATCTCGTTTGAAGAAGTTCAATTTGCTCGTCTATTGGTTGCAGCAGCAGATCTATTGCTTGATCATTATTATGTATTTGGCCTTGTGCTCCTTCTTGTTGTTGTTGTTGTAGTTGTTGTTGTAGCTGCGGTTGTTGTTGTTGTTGTTGTTGTTGTTGTTGTTGTTGTTGGTGCTGCGGCACCTGCCGTTGGTGCTGTTGTTGTTGGGTTCTATGAGCAAATTGGAAAGTAGTATATTGGCTTCCAGCACTTTCGGGCATTGGAGGGTTCTTATCATTCAAACTATTGTTATTATAAAGATAATCATCGGTCGATATTATTTGATCAGGTTGCCAACCATCCGTAGTAGGGACTAATTCAGAGCTAAGATCCGAATCAGGGGATAATGTTTCAACTTTTGGATAATCATAATAATTAACGAAATCTAATGATTGCTGATGAACATGGCCATGTCTTTGACCATTGGTCGTTGTTGTCGCGGTGGTTGTACTTTCCAGTGCTGTTGTTGTTGCTGTTGTTGTTGCTGTTGTTGCTGTTGTTGCTGTCGTTGCTGTCGTTGTTGTGACGTTGTTGCCGATAGCGGCATTTATATTTTGGCTGATATCTCCGTTACTATTGTGACGATGAAGGTGAGAAGGATTGTTCATATTGTCTATTGGATGATGGTCTTGGTCATAGGGAGGACAAGGATCATTATAGTTGTACCCTGGCAACAGCATTTGATGATTTATTTTTTTTTTTTGTGCGCTTCGTTTTTTTTTTTTCTGTAGGAATAATCGGATTTTTGGATGTCTGGTCACTTATAAAGTATGCGAAGATAATAAAAAAAGTTAAAAAAAAAAAACGTGAAAAACGAAGTAAGTGAAATTAAATGACAGGATTAGACGTGTTGCTAAGTGGAATGCTAAAATACTAACAGGGAATATAATAGTTTACCAAAATTGAAAAATGAAATAACGCAAACAAACAAAAAAAAAAAAAAAAAAAAATGAAAAAAAAAATGGAAAACTATATGAAAGGAGAAAAAATTCGGATGAATAATAATAATCAACAAAGAAAAATCAAAATTTTATTATACTAAGATAGTGGGATAAAATGAAAAACGCAGATTTAAGTCAGAATTTTATTAAGAAAACTATGAAAGAAAGCATAAGGTATAACTTGTTGAAAAATTTAGATCGCTATTATCATTAAATCACAATAACCTACAAAATCGGAGACAATTTAGACAATTTAGTTTCATTCTAACATCGATTTTTTTAAAAAGATTTACTGTTAATTATCTAAATTACTTCTATTTAATTGAATGCACTAAATTTTCCTTTAAGCCCACTTTCTTTATTTTTTAGTTTTTTCTTTGATGCCACGGAACCTTCTAAACTCAAGCAGTAGAAGGTTCGGAAGCTGCTTCCATACTGCTTCAAGGTGACGAGAAGGAAAGTTACCACCCGAAGAAGTCAATCAACCGAACCCAACCAGCATATCATAGCAGGTCATTGCACCCTCCTAACAAAACCAAATTAAACACAACGGTTAGTATATTAAAAATCAACCACCGGACATAATAAATAATAACTAATCAAGCGTTCTTGCTCTCTACTGCTTTAAGAATACAAATTAAAAATAAAAGTAAAAAAAATAATGGTGCCATTTCTCGTGGAAAAATGTACAATGTAAACTAATTCCAAGAAGCAGAACAGAAAAACACAGGTAATTGTCTCTTTTCATGTAAACAACCATAAAACAAGTTAAGTGTTCCACGTGTGAATAATTATTACCAATGTACCCTCGTCAATATAAATATGATATTTCATAAATCTCCGATATTTCAAAATATCAGAAAACCCCGGAACAATAATACTATACTATGCTATCTACAACAATTCCAGGCAATAATTATTCTATACTGCTGTGCCATTGCTTATCACCATTATTATTATTATTATTTTGATTTTCAATATCTTCAGCTTCTCATTTCTTTTTAAAGACTAAAGCACTTCTTCGCTTATTCTTCTTTAATTTATTCTTCTTGAAAGTAACATGTCTGCTTGTTCTCCATCCACTAGTACTAACTTTCCTATCTTGTTCCATTTCTACTTTGGTTAGTAAAATATTCGTTGTCACATTTAGTATACGATTGTGTTGTACTCACTATCTTCATCAGCTGGTTTAGAGCCGTCTTCTTTTTGCTTCGCTAAGTTCTCTTGTAATCTTTGGGCAATTCTCTCGGCCCTGGCTTCAACCACTTTCTTGAAAATCCCGTCTCGTTTAACTGATTTGGATTTTAACTTAGATTTAGCTCTTAATGAGTGACCCATTTTAAATTGATTTGTTTTTTGTTTATTTGTATGATACTGAAAGCTTTTTTGTCTTTTTGTTATTTTTTGGTAAGAAATTTTTCATTTTGGGCCAATATTAGGGCCAATAATATCACGTGTATTATTGTAGGGCTTGTTTCTATTTTTCAATGTTCCACCAAATTTAGATAAACCGGTCATCAAAATCTTGCATATCATTACGAGCCCGCAAGAGATGGAAGGCCCTCCCTATAGTGTGCTTTTTTCACCCACGTGACTATTCTCTGCGCAAAAAAAAAAAGTAGTCTGTGAATAGTAATCGATCAAAATTTTTATTGAAAAATAGTAACCTCTTTTCTTGTATAAAAGGATAAGCAAAATGTAAGTAAGAATGGGATAATAATTAAATTGGAATGGAGTAGAACGGTGAAATGGAATAGATCAACCATAAATGAATTAAGCAATGTGAAAATACCAGGTCAAAATATTTAAATTGGACAGTGAATTATTCAATCATCAAGGTAACCGATAAAAGCAACAATCGATATTATAAACATAATCAATGATAATCTATATTTCAATTTAATATAATCTGCTTGTTATAATAACCAATACTAACAATATTTTAGGGCCAATTTATCTAATCAAAAAAGACTTGCTTCTTCTGTTAGTGGGGTTGGTAAAAGAAAGATTTGGTTGGATCCAAATGAAACCAATGAAATTGCTCAAGCTAACTCAAGAGCTGCCATTAGAAAATTAATCAAAAATGGTACCATTGTTAAGAAGCCAGCTAGAATTCATTCTAGATCTCATGCTAGAAAATTAGCTGAATCTAAAAGAGCTGGTAGACACACTGGTTACGGTAAAAGAAAGGGTACCAAAGAAGCTAGATTCCCATCTAGTGTCTTATGGATGAGAAGATTAAGAGTTTTGAGAAGATTATTAGTTAAATACAGAGATGCTGGTAAAATTGACAGACACTTGTACCATTCTTTGTACAAATCTGCTAAAGGTAATTCTTTTAAACACAAGAGAGCTTTAGTTGAACACATTATCCAAGCTAAGGCCGAAGCTCAACGTGAAAAGGCTCTTCAACAAGAAGCTGAAGCTAGAAGAGCTAGAAACAAGGCTGCTAGACAAAGAAGACAAGAAAGAGTTGATGCTAAGAGAGAAGCATTATTCAAACAAGATGAAGCTTAATTGTTTACTAATAAATGATCTGTACCTTTTACTTTTAAAGCTGGCCAAATGCCATTGTAGGATAACTACATTGTTTTTTTCTGTCTGCGTCCGGCAAAGTTCACGACCGCAGCCAGTCATTTTTTCCACTGTCATGCAAAAGATTCGTCTGTTGCCTCCATTAACTGGGAGATCAACTCTGATTAATTGAATCGGAAATATTACATCTTGGTCGCAATTAAGTCGATGATATTCAGTGACATGAAACCGATCTATAATGCCTTAAGTGTATGTATGCATTTGTAGAGTGTAGAGTTGCCAAGTGATGAAAAATATTTGGAAATTCGATACCGACGAGATTTGTTACTGGAAAATTCAATTTATCTGAATTTTAGATTTTTAATATCAACAGAATTGAACTTGAGAAGTTCGAGGCTTTTGGAAATGAATGATTTTCGAAATATTGAATCAGCATGGAGTACCTATCTCATTAGTCCGAACTGCTTTCCATTCCTAAGGTAAAATCAGTAAAACCGAAAGAAAAAAAAGACTAACCAAAATCTGTTGTTTCGAGAAAGTATAGGATTATCAGAACCTTAATTGTTGAGATGACAAAGTAATGTCACAAATTAGGCAAATGCGGACGTTGAGCTGGCATGGAATCCACGATAACACCATACAAAGAACGGTACCAACAAAACATTAAAATATTTAAAATCTGATTAATCTCTAAATTAAGATACCCACGATATATGTCTATTTAGGTACATCTAATCACTTGGACTAGATGCCACCCGGTTTGTAGCTGGTTATGCATGTTCAATGTTGAGTCCCTGTAACATCCAAAAGTAACATAAGCTAATATGACGCCAATAAAGTACCAAAAAAATTTTTCATCGCACCAATTGAGGTCTGTCGCAATTACGAATCTGCAAGTTGCTTCAAATAATTAACTATGTTATACTTGTATCTCGAGAACGCTAATATTTACTTCATAAATTCGTTGGAATATTAACGAATGATGTTAATTGATTGTTGATTTTAAGAGCCAAATCTGAGTTATCGGAGTCACTCCCAGACCATGTTGAAGATTGGGAAATTTCTTGGGAAATCGATAATTACATCTATCGAACGTTTTATGATTTGGATTCATTAAAATCGCTCTAGAGGGGGTTGTGCTAGTGTCAGCTGTGTTCCAGGTCAACTTGGAAATGTTTGAAATTGCCAATGGTGATCAGACTTTCAGTTTCATAAATTTAGTTAAAGAATTAAATGCTGAAAATTGGAGATATATTAAATCAAGAAATAGCAATCAGCAGTTGTCAAATTCAGGAACATTACAAATATGCAAAAGATCCTTTCCATTTTGAAAATAGGAGACTATTTTTCAAATTTCATTAATGAATAAATTAGAACAAAAGCATTCTTTTCAGATTAAGTTAGATTACCAATAATGGGTATTTATAGACTTCGCAGTTGGCCCACACAATCCACGCTAAAGTAAAGCAACATCCAAAAACAAAGCATACAAAGAAAGACACAACTCTTTAAGAATATAAAGGCTTATGTAAAATTTCATTTGTGTTTAAATCAGAATACAAATAAATCTGTTTTGAGATTTTTTATGTCGGAAGTTGATGTTTAATCGCTGAGCCAGATCCAGTTGCTTGCGAGGAATTTTCCGATGTTGTACTCGTGTAGTATTCAAAAAGAAAGCATACAAAGAAAGATACCAACAAATCAGAAAAAAAAAAAAAAGAAATGAAAAAAAATACTATAAGATCCACTCACAGTCAATATTTTATAAATTACTTCACTTATAACAAGAGCGTTCCAATTAAAATGCCCACTCTCAATCCTTTGGTGTGTAACTTTGGAGTTTATTAGAAGGAAATCGAATAGGTTACGTATGGTCTCAGTTATTATATATTAATCTACTTTTAACAGTGGAGAGCTCGATTGTTTACAGATAACCAAGGGAATGAATTGCTCTATCTGCTAGGAAAACAAATCCAGGTTAGTCATCCATCAGTGAATTCACTACATCACAAATACCAACAACTTATTCACGAGGACTACACTGAAACACAGAAACCATTGGAACTGAATGAAATGGAAAATTCTCCACACATTGGATCATCAATCGCTGTTAATTGATAAAGAAATCAGTGATTACCACGGGATTAGTGGTTTAAAATTGCTGGAGTTTCCCCCTAATATGAACTCAGCAACGGCGATGGCAGCATTGTAAAATATATTGTTAGAACAATGGCTAGATTAGAAGTAAGTCTTGCTGGACCTGCATGCCAGGTGGCATTGGCGGCCAGGCCCAAAATTTCATGTACTGGTTAACCAGCGCTGGCGCATGAGCCAGCTGTCCGATATAAAATATATTTTCAGATGAAAACAAACAAAATCTAACACTCATTCACGGATAAATATATACATCAAACACTCGTTAAAAATGGCTACCTTCTTCGATGAAATGAAAAAATCATTTGCTAATGTCAAGGTTACTGACAGTAAAATTGACACCTCTGATTTCCTTGAAGCTTCAGAATCGTTAGTTAAATTGTTTGATTTACTTGGTTCATCAGCATTTTCAGTTGTTCAAAATGATATGAATGGTAATATTAAAAAGATACGTAGTTATTTATTATCCAATCCAACCAAAGCTGGCACTCTTCAAGATTTAATTTTATCAGAAAAAGACACTAAGGCTAAGACTGCTACTCAAGGGTTATTATGGTTAAGTAGAGGCCTTCAATTTACTGCTCAATCATTACAAGAAACCGTTGATAATCCAACCAAAGAAATGAGTGAAACTTTTACTAGTGGATACAATAAGACATTGGTTAAATATCATTCATTTGTTGTGAAGCCAGTTTTCAAATTAGCGATGAAAGCTTGTCCTTATAGAAAAGATTTTTTTGAAAAATTGGGTAGTGATCAAACTAAAGTTTTGGAACAATTGAGAAATTGGTTGGCAGCATTACAAAAAATTGTTCAGATTGTCTTTGATTTCTTTGCTAGTGGGAATTACGGTAAAGGATTATAAATTGGCCGACATCTATATATTTATTTTTACATATGAATAGATTACCTCAATATATTTTATGTGAGATATGTTAATTTTTGCATACCCCCATATTTGGGGGGTGGAATCGTTGATTCTGCAGTAGACGAAAATTGAAATTTAAAAACGAACGGTGTAGACATATACAGAATAGCAAGGGGGCTAATTCACTATGAGGATAATATTAAATTTGTTGATCGCTTTAACTACTGGGGCTGCTTATAATATAGTAATTAAGAGCGACAATGGCGAAGTGCAGCGATTGGGAGAATTAAGTTATGATGCGAGCACGCAACAAGCAAGTTTTGAGCCATCGAAGTTAGATATTGTTGCTAATGATTATTGTATTGGAATAGAAGATAACGATGAGATAGAATGTTTTAATTACAAGAGATTGGCCGGAGGGAAAGATGGCAAGATAACGGTTTTCACCCTGGGTAATGGAGAAATAACGAGTTTTTCATATGCTGAGGTTGAGAAGATGCGTGGCGATTTTGTGGTTGATGTCGAAGTGGTAGAATCTGGAGTTGGTGCTAAACCAACTGTGAAAGCACCAGTTGTTAAAGCCAAGGAAAAATTGCAAGAAGAGGACAATCAAACATTTTTGCAGAAGTACTGGATTTATATTGTACCGGTATTAATTATTATGATGTTTAGTGGTGATGGAAAGAAGTAGTGGAGAATCAGTGTGAGGCAACTCTACTTCTACTTAGACGATGCGCGCTGTGTTATCAATATAGTGAGCAACGATAAATTTATTTTTGTTATCGCGTTAGTAAATAAATAAGTTATGATGAAAATTTTTTAGTAAACAAATAAAACGCGATGATAGTCGTTCCGAGATACGATCTGGAATGAGAATGAGAATGACAATGACAATAAGAATGAGGATTCCCTGATCAAACTAGTACCACTAACACCGTACCCTACTCTACCACTAATAACGATGACAATAAAAAAATAATCGATAGATTAATGTCTTCGGATTTAAACAAACTTCTGCTGCTGCTGCTGCTGCTGCTGCTGTTGCTGCTGCTAGGAAAATCAAAATTAATTATTACATGCAGCAGTTATCAAAATATTGTACAAAAGTACGCGCTAAAAAATGAGAGAGTGGAAAATATCTGATTTGCAGCTAAAAGGAGAAATGTCACTTCCTAATTAGACCAATCCCATGCCCCTGGACTTTTACCAAAAGGAGAATCACTGAACGATACTAACATTCATGTGATAACGTGTTGCTATCCTATATATATATATCTATATCTACATCTATATCTGTCTATGTGTCTATATATACATATACACATGCTTATGAGCAGCAGATATAGATAATCGGCTAGTTATGTGATTAAATTGTATCTGAATTACAGTAATGTCAAACAAGAAGTGGAATGTTTTTCAGTAAATTGACCAATAAAAGAGCAAACAGGTCGACGAGCGAGCATCCTGAACATGGTATGATAGCTCTGTTGTGGTAAAGTATCGCTAACAAATTTGTAAATGGTTGCGTATCACGTGGATGGTGACTTCCGGAATTAGTGGGTAGGTGGGAATGTACGTGGGTGCTAACTAACATTATGGAATATGACGATAATAATAATGTGAAGGATATATTCCATGGATGGATGGCAGGCGGCATACCTAACCACAGACAAATAATTAAATAAATATAGATAAATATATCTATATTTATGATTGGCTATTTCTTGTGCTATATTTGGTATACCTAATCTAATCTAATCCGAATTATATAAATAGATTTGAATATCTTTAATTGGTTAGTTAGGCTTAGCCTACAATCTATAGAATGGTACTCAGATGAATTATCATAAAATTTTTCACTCTGTGATTAACTTTGCTATCGTATGTGAATTAAACTCAGTCCACTACGAGGGTTGTCTCGTACAGTAGTAAATGTGAATTGTATGCATTAAAATGGCAGTAGCGCGTGGGAATAAAAATAAGTAATAGGGGCAGTGCAGATCGAGTTTGTTAACTATATGGGGTGGGTGGGTGGATGTATAGTAACTATAACCATAACCATAACCGTAACCGTAGCCATAAGCGTAATAGCCATACTCTGGGCACTAACCGTCTGAAAATGATAATACAAAACCATGCGCAAATAACAATGGAAGTAACAATAGAAGTAACAATGGCCGGCAACACAGAAAACAAAGGAATCACAATAATAATTAATAATTAAAAATGCCCGACAGGTAACTAGCTGATAAGTTTGTATGAGTTAAGCATGGGAGTTCTCCAGGGTAACTAACATGCCAAAACACAATTGAAACATGATTCTATAATGTTCCAAGCATCGACTTGGTATATACACTATAATCAGCAGTTTCATATTGGTGATGAGAACTATCCAATAATGTTTGTGGTTGTGGGGTTTATTGAATTTGGTTTGGGTTTTCTTTGGGATTCAGATGGGATGGGATGGGATGGCATAGGATAGCATAGGATAGCATAGGATAGGATGGTTTGGCATGTTTGTTTCTTTTTTGGTTTGATATTTCCTATCCCAGCTCATACAATCAGTTTGCAATTATCCGATATACATATATACTATACCCATCAATATAATAAATAAATTTCTTATATATCACTCACTCCCTCCTCGCTCCCTCGCTACAATATTATTAGTTGCTATTGTTTGATTGGGCTGTATATCACGTGCCCATGCACCCGGATGCGTTGTGCTGTTCCAGATTGGGAATAACATCAACAAACGAACTTCGCAGGAGGATATGCATTGCCGTGCATTGGCCGGTTTTCGTTTTAATATATTTTTTTTTTCATTCTAAAATTAAAATCGGTATTTATACTACTACGTTTCTCCTTCAGTTTCAGCATATAAAAATTTTTTTTTTCCTCCTTTTTTCCTTTTCGTTTCTTCTTTCTTTCTGTTTTCTCTTTTCTTTTCTCTTCTCATACTTTCGTTTCTAATCGGATTTATCTTATAGTATAATATAATAATAATAGTAATCATATAATAATCATAGAAAACAAACAATAATGCAATTTAAATCTGGTTTAATAACTGCCATCTTAGCAGCCACTGCTTTTGCAGCCAACTCCACCACTACCAGCACTGCTTCTAAATCAACTACTTCTGTTTCAACTTGTTCACAAACTGGTGCTTTCACTGCTACTCAACAAGCTGATTTGGACTCACTCAGTTGTCAAGTTTACAATGGTGATATCACCATTACTGGGATTGCTGGTAATGCTGCCTTAAGCACCATTGAGCAAATCAATGGTAACTTGATTTTACAAAACATTACACTCTTGAATTCTTTTGCTGCGCCAAACTTAATTTCTGTTCAAGATACTCTTCAAATTGTCGGTGGGACCATCTTGGCTGACTTGCAATTGCAAGTTTTGAGTAAAGTCGGTACTTTCCATTTGGAAACTTTGCCAGCTTTGGAATCTATGGTTTTGACCAATGGTTTGTCCAGCATTGGTACTTTGTTTATCTCTGACACTGAGTTGAGTTCTTTGAGAGGGATTACCGTCCAAAACATTGATTCTTTTGATGTTAACAACAACAAGAACTTGCAAAACATTTCTTTACCATTGAACACCGTCACCACCGCTTTGTCTGTTACCTATAACGCTGAAGCCGTTTCTGTTGCTTTTGATGAATTGATCTGGGCTAACAACATTACTTTCAGAGACGTTGGTTCAGTTTCTATGGACAACTTAACTGCCGTTAACCAATCTGTTGCTTTTTTCAACAACACTTTGGAATCTATTATCTTGGATCAATTACAAACTGTTGGTGGTGCTTTGTCAATTTCTGATAATGCTGAATTGAACGAAGTTGAAGTTCCTGAATTGACTTCTATCGGTGGTGCTTTCATCATCTCCCAAAACACTAACCTTGGTTCTATTAACGGATTTGATTCATTGAAAACCGTTGGTGGTGCTATTACTTTCTCTGGTGCTTTTACTAATGCTACTTTGCCAAGTTTGACCAGTGTTAAAGGTGGGGCTACTATTAACTCTACTGCTGATTTGGATTGTTCTGCTTTCAATGCTTTGCAAAAGAAGGGTGCTATCCAAGGTAAAGGTTACTCTTGTAAATCTCCAAAGACCTCTGTCACTGCTAAAGGTTCTTCTACCTCTGCTGGTGGTTCTGGTTCTGGTTCTGGTGCTAGTTCTGGATCTTCATCATCTTCTTCAAAGGCTGAAGCTTCTGGTATGATCACCACTTCATTCATGAGCATTATTGCTGCTTTTGCTTTGTCTTTGTTCTAAGCAAGGAGACGAGCAAACAATCAAAATTTTTACGAGAAGAAAATTTACAAAAAAAAAACAAAAAAAAAATAAAACTATTTTATATATACATTTGGTTCATTGAGATTTTTTAATTTTTGTTATTATTTTTTTTTTCCCATTCATCGCTCCTTAGAATATGTAATTAATATAAAATAATAAATTTCATCTTGTTGTAGTATGAAATTAATTGGTTATTATTCGTTGTTGTGCTTCATTGCAGGCTTAGATCCCAAAATGGGTATTTTGGCCTCGCTATTTCGCCTTGGCGAAAAATTTTTCCGTTTTATGAACACATTGCATTTCCGATCGATACAAAAATTAAGTTTAATTCGGAATGTCTTATTGGATCAATCTGAGTCAAATAAAATTAAATCATAAAATTCTTAATTTATTGATTAAGCAATTGCTGATATTCATGTGATTTTTGCAACAACTTAACCGTTGAAAAAGAATCTAGCCAAGATCAACTGAAACACTTCCTTCAACTCAATTGATATCACGTGTATTTCTCCGATTGCCTGTAACCTATGGCCTGTGGCCTGTGTGGCCTGTGTGGCCTCCATAATATTCTCCAGCAGGATCAAGAGATTCTTTGGAAAACAGAGAGACAATTCTTAGGCCAATGGCAAATGGCAAATAGCAAATGGTGGCATTACTAGCCCAATGGCAGAGTTAACTGAGGTGATTTGTTCATTTAAGCCAACCTTTTGTTGCCTCCTACCAATAAATTCGTGGATACTTTTCCTCCACTATTCGATGAATCTATTTTCCTTTCTCTCACCTAGAACGCTCACATTTCACCAGCAAACAATAGCCCATTCTTCACACTAGAACATGGTAACTTCACTTTCTGTTGTATTTTGTTTACTTATTTTGTATTTGTATGGATTCTTGTTTGCATGAATTGGCGTAGATTTGCGTGCCCCTCCTTCTGCATCCCTCACAATTTCCCCCCAAAAATGAGAACGAAAATAAAAAATATTTTTCTTCCGCTGAAAAACAAAAAATATCAACATCACCTATCCTACTAACGCTACTATGTATGACAGCAGCGAAACAACGACCGCAAGAAAACGAAGCTTTGAAAATCATAATCACCATGAACCGAAAATATTCAAACGAAACTTCAAGGCATGTTTAAACTGTCGAACCAGGAAAATCAAGTGCGATTTGGGTTCCCCCAACGAACCGAAGGACCCACCATGTGCTCGATGCCGACGCGAAAGGAAACAATGTGTGTTTACAGAGAGCAGGAGAGGCAAGAAAGCGAATGAAGAGAGTCCAACACAGAAAATGAAAATACTTTCACCAGACGCACCCGGGTCTAGAAAGGACAGTTCAGAAGTGTCTACAATGCAAGGGGCTTTGTTGTTTCTAGCTAACGCAGCTGGATCAATTGCGAAAACCACCGAAGATGCTGATTCACTTATCAAAGAAGAGCCGAGCCCTCCGCCACCGAGACGCGATTTATTGACTACAAGTTTAAGTTATTTTGATTACATTGGAGACGGGAAGTTGTTAACTGAGCTGGAGGCGATTGAATTAGTTCAGTTTTTCTTTGAATTCATGCACCCTTTTTTCGCATTTATTCCACCGGATTTGCAAAGTGCTAAGTCACTAACGGGGTACCCGATCTTGCTATGCACAATATTAACAATTGCCTCAAGATACGCGGCCCGTAGTGAGATTCATAATGAGTTGTGGATCCATTGCCAGAAGATGATATCCCTGACTGTGTGGGCAGAGGCGTCAACGCGATCAATTGGAACAGTGTACCTGTTTTTGTTGTTTACCGAGTGGAACCCAAGGGCGATTCATTGGAAATGGGACGATTATGCAAACATGGGCAATGCTGGTTCCACTGCTGGGGAAGATAGCAGTGTTGCCGGGATAAGTGCCATGCGGAGAAGTTCAAGAATGGCATGGATGTTGATTGGTAGTGCAATTAGGTTGGCGCAGGATATGGGTTTTATGGAAAACAGCGTAAGGGTGTTTATGGCGACGCATATCGCTGAGACCGCGACTGCAATGACTATAGGCCAACGGTCATCGCTTAGTGAATCAGTGGCGGAGATAAATTTTAACGAAGGTGGTAATGATAGTAATAAAGAAGAAGAGGAAGACATAATGGTTTTGAAAGGGGAAGAAGAAGCCTTGAAATTGAAAACAATGAATAATAAATTGAAGTTTACCATGCATCAACAGGCGACTATTGAATTATTGAAAATTTCAAACCTCGCGTATCAGACATTGTACTGTAATAAATTTAGAAACTTGACTCAGCAGCAGATCCTATCGTTATTGAATATTTTGGCACCATTGTTGGAGAATTGGAAAGTGAAGTATCAGCATTTATTAACTACTGGCACCTCGGTTGACAAGAACAAGATGGTTGATTGTGAATCTTTGAGGATTGACTTTTATTATACCCAACTTTACATCTTCTCGATTGCCCTCTGCAACCCGCAACCACAACAAGCGGCACAGGCCCCATTCCCCATTGATGAGCTCGCAAAATCTGCAAAATACATTGAACGAGCATTCACTGCCTCGAAGGAGATCCTCGCGTCTGCTCTGAGAATCCATGATTTGAAAATGTTAAAATTCATGCCGGTTCGTTGGGTCACTCGGATTGTTCGATCAGTGGCGTTTGTCGTGAAGTGCTACATGACTTTGAACTCTAATAATTACGGAGCATCAATTATAGGGTTGCTGGTTATCCCAATGGAGGATATTGTTCATACTATTGAACAGGCGGCTCAGACTTTGAGACAAGCTAGTCCCGATGAATTGCATTTGTGTTCGCGCTATGCGACGATATTGATGTACTTGTGCAGGCAAATCAATTCTAAAACCAAGAATCAATCAACCGTAACTACAACCAATGCATCTGTTACAAATAATGGAAATGTTAATGGCAATGCCAATGGACAAGCTGTCAATAACGATAATAATAATAACTTCTCGACACCTACCGAAGTCCTGGCGCTGTCCCCACCACAGGCTCCACCGGAACCCGCATTGGGCAATCTTTACCCAGAATTGGGTCTCGATTATTATCAGTACTTTGGCGACGTTCAAAATTTGATGCTGGCGGACAACCTAATTGGGTTGAATTTCGTTGACCCACTAACCGAGTTCTTGGAGCAGCAAATGAACAAGACATCTTAACAAATTATGAATTATTTATGTGTATCATTAGTGTATTAATATCTAGATTTGAGTTTTATTTATTTATGTATATGTGTATATGTATGTTACATTATTATGCATTTTTCTTCTTTATATTTTTGTCGTTTAAGTTTGTTTCTGCTTAACTTAGCCGTGGAGACACTCTTGCTTCGCTTAATTTCATGGTCTTTAGCCATTGGGTCACTGCTACCGCTGCTCCCAGGGGTGTTGCTATTGTTATGGGTCAATGACACTACTGGCACCAAATTATCGGTAGATTTCTTGAAACTTTTCCAAATACTGCTTTTACTTTTTTCCCTTTCTAATGAAACTTTCTCTAAATTCACCGCGATCCCATCGTTACTTTGGATCGATTCAACGTCTGAGGTCAGACTATGATTATGACTATGTGATGAACGTGGTGGTGGTAGTGGCGGCACTTGCGCTTTAGCTGGCGCTTGCGTCTGATCAACTAATATCTCGGGAATCAAGTCTCGATTGATATAATCATCGCCATCTGAAGAATCAACTTTATAGTTCCAATAGAAAATGTCCTTAATGTCAATGTACCCATGTGATGAAGGGTATGGTTGAGTAGAGTTGCCCATTGCCAATTTAGTAATGAAACTGTCATGATGATGGTGATGATGGAAATGCTGATGGTGATGGTGCTGCTGCTGATTCTCGTTATGAGCAGTTTCAGTTTCGCTGATGTTCGTAATATCAGGAGTCAATGATTTTCTAGATTGACTTGATTCATTTGAATTAGCAACAACTGTTGACGAATCAGTATCATTTTTTTTAATTTCCAATGGTGCCATTCTGTAGAATAAGATATATGGAGTTTCTTTAGCAAATGCTTCTTTAAATTTTATAGGTTTAACTTTTTGCTTATCTAAATCATCAAATAATAACCATTGTTCCATATCTTCATTATTGTTAATATTAAATGGATCATCTCTAATCAATGAAATAAAATGTCCACTGTCTATTGAATCACCTCTATGACACACCACACTCTCCAAGATTAGTCTAAATTTAACATCGCTGGTCTTTTCATCAGCGATGAAATTTGGTAAATCGATAAATGATGGGATAATCACTCGCTTATGATTCTTGTTAGAATGATTATTAAATGAATATTGTTTCAAACAAATCGGTAAAATTGGTCTTTTTGCAGCAAAACTTTGTTCAGTTTTGGAATTTGGTTCTAAATCGGTATAAAATGGTAATAATTGCAAAAACATCCAAGCAGGTAAACTTACTTCTCCCGATTTATTGCCTGACCAAATGGAAACTGTTGAATTTGTCCGCTGTCTAACAATAGTAACATTATAACCAGGTTCCTTTGAAATTGAATTTGTTCGTTCCATCGACATCAAGGAGGGTTCACTGTAACTAACAGTACCCAAATCCTCAGGCAGAATTTCTATCTGCTGATCAGTTGGCTTTTCAATGATATTACTAAGGGTATTCCTTCTCATCGACAATCGACGCTCTAATTGTCGACGAACTTGAATGGAATTGTTAAAATAATCTTCCAAACATTCTTCCAATAGGATGCTTGATTCTTTCTTAACTGGCTTCTCGGCTTCCGCATCTTTCATATCGGGCTTATCAGCTATTTCTTTAATTTCCTCTTTTTTATAGTGTTCCGTTTTATCTTCTTCTTCCTTTTCATCTTCCTCCTTACTTTCCACTTCAGTTTCTTCTTGCTTATCTTGTTCTTTAGGTTCCTCCGTTTTATCTGCTACCTCTTCATGTTCCTCTTCATCAGAGGGTATCGAAACATACAACATTCTCTCCTTAGTATAACGATGATCATCTTTTGCATCTTCTTTCCCTTCATGAGCGATATCAATTTTCAAAGTCAACAATGGCATCGATAATATCTCCGTTAAAAAAATAAATAACTGACTACAATCCTCTTGTTTCCTTGACATGGCCTCTTTAAATCCATTCTCATACAAGGATTGACACAACATCCTCGTTATATCTTCAGTTATCAATTTCCCCGATCTTAACAAGCTAACATACAACCTTAGCATCGCCCTTAATCTCAACAACTTAATATCATCTTCCTCGTCATCGTTTAACGATAATAACAACGGCTCAAAATTCTCCAATTTCGCGAACATTGAAAATAATAATGAATCTAGATAACACATTACATTCCCCCAATTATTTGCCCCCAGGAAAAAAATCTTCTCGCCGAATTTATTATACCTGCTATTAGTCACCAAGTCGCCTTCTTCGCTAAGAGTGAAATATCGGATCAATTCATATGCCTTGGTGAGATCTTTATTACTGTAATCACAGTTTAGAATCGCAGGAAATTGCAGATGGCAAACACTCGCAAGCCATTTCTTATCAAACAAAGATTTAAGAAGTGAGATCTTACTGCTGCTATTTGTATTACTTGAATTTTTCTTGTCATTATGTTGATGTTTCTTAGTGCCACTGCTATTATCCTTAAAATTCGCCCAAAATTCTTCGTCAAATACAACTGTCGCTCCCGTGCTAGTAGTAGCGAGTGACTTGCTTTTTGAAGCAGTCACCGCATACCTCGTCTTGAATTTTTTCCCTGATAGATTGTTCATAATAAATATTATCTCATTAATTAATAGCGTAAATAATCCTGCTGCGTTTTCATTAATTAATGAGTTTGTTTCTTTTTTTTTTTTTTTTTTTTTCCTGTTGTGACGGCCCACGCGGTCAATCCTCTAAATTGTAAGGGGTTTTTCTCATTTCAGTGCGCCCATCTGGGGCGCGTGGCACACCTTCCAGCTCGCCTCTGGTGGTTCCACCAGTAGGTTATGTTATCGCGAGATTATGTAAGCTGGAACATCCTAAAGATGCATAGAAACGGCGCATGGAAATTTACAAGAAGCATAGTCGTACAAGATATACGTACATATATATATATATATATATATATATATATTAAGACTTCTCTTGATTACTGCTATTACTATTATCAATCGGAGAATAAATCACCTGGGTGATAAATTTCCCAGCGTACCGATTTATACAGGCAACTGCCAACACATTATTCTTAATACTTGTAGTTATCAAATGATTCAAAATGACATGATTTGGAACACTCAAAATATTGGTATCATTAGTTGGGTTACTAGTCGGGGTATTCAACGGCGAATGTAAAATCCCTGATAACTTAGTACTACCATTTGATTTACCACTGGAACTATGGGTGCCATCTTTCTTATTTAGCAACACATTGTTAAGATATGGTGGCAATGATGGTGGCTCACTGATTCCTTTCCTCTTAAGCATCGTCGAACTGTCCATAACGTTCTCATCATAATCATCAGTATCAGTATAAATCGATGGGATCTCATTAGTATACTCAACTTTACTTCGTATAACTGGTGTTAATATTGAATTCATCGCACGGAAGTCTCCAACTCCAATTCCTCCTGCCATATTGAGTGCATCATTAGAAACTGTATAACCCGCCTGTGATCGAATTCGAAGGGAATTCATATCTTCACTAATCGGTCCGAAATAATCATCATCGCTATTATCTGAAACTTTCCCTGAATACAAATGTGATGGCTTAATGTTGATCCCACCGTAGGCAGGTGGCTGACCACTAGCCGATGCACCAGCCGTGCCAGCAGGACCTGTAGCGGAATACTGAGGTATTTGAGACTGCTGCTGCTGCTGCTGCTGCTGCTGCTGCTGCTGCTGTTGATTTTTAACAACTTCAAACCAATTAACAAAGTTCCCATTAGCTTCAGTTGCCTTTGGCAATCTATTCGAACATTTGGTCTCACCATCAACAATAAACTGGAATCTGTAAATTCCAATTGGTAAAAAAAGTTGAATCGCGAATTCTCCCTCTGCTATTTGATTTAATTTAATTTTATTTATCCAATTGGTAAATGATCCAATTACATATACTTCTCTATTAGCCCCTTTCCATTTAATGGCAACTGGTACGGTGATATCTAAATTGTTAGTGGCGGCCCTAGAAGCGTTGTTGTCATATTATGCTTACCTTTATATTTATTTTCATCCATATAATCTAATAATACATTTGCTTCGATTTCTTCATCATCTTTATTAATGATATCATCATGAATAGTGTTGTTATTATCAGTGCTACTCAGATTAGAGTTATTTCTTCTTAGTATAGTCGATGAGCTATTGTCTCTCGACAACGTTGAGTTTTCAACATGCTCAACGCATTCCTCACGAGGCATATCAATTTGCAGACCTACATGTTGTTAGAAAAACGCCATAAAAACCACGTCAACAAACGATTACTTACCAAACCCATGAAATTTTGAAACTGGTCGATTCAGATCTTCTTCGGCAATGTCATCATCAATAGCTTTAGGGGATATAGGGAGAATATTTGCGCGATTTTTATATTTATTGATTGACAATGAATTTCTTCTTTTAGATGATCGATTATTGGTAGTGCCATTATTGAAATTATTGCTATTTGGATCAGTTGATGAAGCGCTGTTTCCCATTTTTGCTGTGAATCTTATTATTTCTCTAAACTGTGTACATCGAATGAAATTAACCAGGAAACGATCTATCAGATAGAGATGGACGGTCCCCTAATAAAAAATAATCAGAAAAATAAAAATGAAAAAATAGAAACTGAGTAATAAATATTAAGTGATTCGAAAAAAATTAAACGGCTCAAATATCTGAATAATAGATATGATATGGTACACAGTTAGAATCTGCAACTGAGATTTGACAAAACTAAACAATAAAAAATAAAAAAAAAAAATTATTGAATATGGATTGGTTCGCCTGTCTTGAGAGCAACAGATATATTATTGGATTGTAATATGTGAACCGTTAAAACTTTGACAGTCGATGATATATTTGGATGGATCAATAATAGATGAAATAGATTTACTGTTGGAAATTACTATAATCCCTGTGAAAATCTGAAAATCTGAAAATCTGAAAATAATTTCGAATGAAAAGGAAAGAAAACAAAAGAGAAAAGAGAGTGTAAAAATTCAATATAGCTGATATGACAAGTAAATTAATTTTTTTTATTTTCGATGACAATTAATTATGGCAAGCAAAATAAAAAAAAACGTATAACTTTCACGTGCAATGCTAAACTACCCTCAGTACTTTTACTGACTTAGCTTTAATTTGCCTTTATTAGCTACTTAAAGCCCCATCGAGTGATGTCATAATTTTTGTTTTATGTCAAATATGCACAGAATGTCCCATGGGGAATTTAACCATGATAATGACACCTTCACCATTGTAAGCGATACTAGATACAGATTTATATTATCTGGGTAATAATAAATACCTACAAGATGAGCCAACAGTCATTGAATATAAATATATCATTATTATTAGAATATAGATATGCCATTATGTTATTGTCTGAACCTACAGCAGCATTACGGGAGTAGTTTCAACAACGCACAAATAATAAACCTTCATGAATCTTTGATTGCTCAACAACAACGACAACGACAACGACAACGGCAACGAGAGCTCCTGGTTATCAAATATCACTTACATCAAGGGTTAGGACAAAAAATCAATCAAATAAAGTTATTGTTACAATTCACACATACATAAAAATAAAAATAAAAATAAGATAAGTGAATAAAAATAAAATGGATAAATAAAAAAAAATAAATAATCCCTATTTCTTTTTGACCACCACTAATCTTTCTTTTCAAAGTAATCAGTCATCTCTTGATCCAATTGCTCAACGGTCTTCTTAGCTCTCTTCTCTGGCTTCTTACCTCTTGGCTTTGGCTTACCTTTTGGCTTATTGGTCTTAACTGATAATTGCTTTGGTGCAGCACTATAGCATTGGTTAGTAAAACTACTCATTTTATATCAACTCAACATGACATCTCGTCTCGTGTCATCTCATCTGCTATTACTTACTTTGCTTGAATTCTTGTTGCTAATGGCTTCTTGGTTGGATCCAAAATTAATTCAATTCTGAGCTTAGATTTCCCATTATCAATTGGTGCTCCGTTATATTTAGTAACTGCTCTGGATGCAGCAGCTGAGCTTTTAAAAATAACAGTAGCAATCCCTTTTGATTGGCCCTTTTCATTATAAGTTAAATGAACAGTTTGAACTCCTCCAACTTCCTTTGAAAAAAATTCCTATAAGATGGTTTACAATTAATAACTATTCTCATCAACAATAAATGCAAATAATTTCTTTTCCAATGAAATAGAAGAATAAGAACCTCCCCACAAACAACAATGAAAAAAAATTACAACCAACAAAATAAATGTGAGCCATAATGGTACGATGCCGATGTTTCTCTAATGTCTTGGCGATCTCCCGAAAGTGTCATGGAATGATAATGGCCATTGGGCATGCGACGTTTGTTACTGCTATCGACCCACTTTGGTGTTCAGGGATGCTTTCCAAATATTCATTGCAACTCCCTTGTAACAGTTTTGCCTGGCCGAGAAAGAATCGCTTCGTACTAAGTACGCTCATGTTTTGTTCATATTTCAGAAAATGAAATGCGGTTATTCAAGGGTACTACTGTTTCAGCCATTTATCTTGCACTTTCAAATTCATTACTTTTTTTCAAGTACTAGGCATTTCATTTCCCCCATTATAAAATATGGTCTGGTCTGGTATGAATTCTCCTCCCCTAAAAATTTCTCCTTCAGCAGGGGGCACTCATTCATTCATTTGTCTGTTTGTTTGTCGTTGGTCTTATTTATTTCATAGAGAAAAAAATTACTTAAAAACAACATACTTTAATCGCATCTTGCTTGATATCTTTAGGTAACCCATAGACAACAGCTTTAGTAACAGAGGAAGCATCAATAACTTTAGAGGCGGCAGCAGCAGCAACTGCTGATGAAGCTGGACGTGGTCCTTTGTTGTTGTTGTTTTTAGCTCCGGCTTTACCCACTTTAGCATTCTTTGACTGAAATTTCTTGTTACCTCCACCGATTTTCTTACCGCGTGGTTTAGCACCAATAATTTCATCAAGGGATTTATCTAATGAGGCGGACATAATTTTATCTTTTTATTATTATTATTATTTGTTTTTGGTAGAAAATACAATAAAAAACAATGGTAAGTTGTTGGCGATTTTTTTTCAATTTTTTTTTTCCAACTTGGCTTTTTTTTTCTTTCACTGAAAAGTGGCGATTGAATTTGAATGATGAAAACGTGACCGCTGGCTGTTGACCCGCGTCTGCCAGCCACTGCGCGCGTTAAAAGTAATTAATTTACTTAGTCGCCAAAATGAACAGCCAGGTACAATTGATTGATCAATTATTATTATAATATTACATCGTATACACATCCCAACAGGCCTAAAAAAACTAAAAACTAATAAAAAAATCTCTATATATTATTGTTATTATTCACTTCTCTCGGTTGTCAATCCGTCAAAAGCAATCTTAATAAACGGATTGATATTATTCTTCAACATAATCTTCCCCAAATAATTAGTCTTAATTCTTAAAAGTATCCCCATTGTTAAATGTTTGATTCTTAAATCTTTATGATACAACCCTAAACTGATCAATTCAATCCCGTAATTCCCCCAATTAATTTGATTGTCATTTGATATTTTACATGGTAATAAATAACTTGCAAGTAAAAAATTTTCCAATGCTTGATTATTAGTTGAAATGTTTCTCAAAATATTACTATAAATTTCCAAAATCTTATTATTATTAATTGAATTCATCGAATTTTGTAAAAAAGACAATTGGTACAAATAATCAACTTGACTAGTAAAATAATATTTTACATCGAATGATTTTGTTTGATATGATTTGTAAACCTGATAATATGATCTTAAATCATTTAATTTCTCCAGTTTAGTAACCCAATAATATCCAGATTGATTTTCACCGAAATCTGGTAGTGCATTATTAGTAGTTATCGCAGTATTAATTCGAAGTCCCTTATTATTTTTCACTGACAGTATTGTAGTTTCATGAGTGGTCACTGAACTTGTACTAAAAGTAGTATTATCACTTATAATGCTTTCACCTTTTGAATGTTTTGAAAATCGGATATTTGGCTGAGGAAACAATGATATCGATGAATGTTTTTCAAATTCAAGTTCACTAATTATTATTCTCATAATTTCATTAATATGTTGACGAAATAGAAGTAATATAGTATCATCATCATGTTTATCATCAATTAGTATCGTTAATTTTTTCAAAAAATTGGAATCTTCTTGAACCAATGGACTAAAACTATTATTATCTTGCGTCGGTGTCTTTGGTGATCCATTGCTGCTAAATGAAAAAAATCCAAATGTGCTACTTGTTGGTGATTGAAATTCTTCGCCATTGAAAAATGATGACGATTCTCGCTTTGATTCTCGCTTTTGTGATGATTTACTTTCAATTGGCGATAACGATGCAACACTATTTGGTGGATATGGGAAAACCGGTGAAAAATTTGCTGATGGTGAGTTTGATGATTGACAATTATTTGAAAATACCAATTCATTCAATTCTATATCATAAAGAATATCCCATAATTCATCATGTATTTTAAAGGTTGGATTCGCAGTACCAGCGAAATACCAGTCTAAGCTTTCAATTAAATCAAACTTACTCAAATCAATATATGGCAAAGTTCTTTTCAAAAACCCATCCAAGATCCCACCTCCTGATATTAATGCAATTGTAGCAAATATAAACTCACATATTTCATGCGCAGTTTTGCGATTCCCTAAAAAGAAAATCTTTTTATGTGTTAAAAATGCATTAATCAATATCATTATTGGTGAAGTAGATGAACCATAAATCAATAAATCAGGATAACTTTTATTAGATCTCACAGAACAATTCAAAAATTTTATCAAAAACTTTCTTATGGAAAAGTCCCCCACGATATTTGATAATTGTAATATTGGCACTCGCAACGGTATCTTAAAATTCATATAATTTGCAAATAATTCAATCGTACCATCATTCTTAGTGTTATAACTTTCACCTAGCACTCTTGTACTGAAATGTTGATTTCCAAAACATTCTTTCACCGGGATATCAGCCATTGAATTTAAAAATAATTTTCTTTCAAATGAAAGTTTTGGTAAATACTCCATATTCATTTCATTTATCGTGGTATACAAATTTTCCAAAACTTCAATACCACCATTAGCGAATAATTTATCAAGAGCAAATAGTAACAAAGGCTTGAAGACTTGGAAGTACTGACAAGTAGTACCAATTGCAATCCCTTTAATTATTGTATTTCTTCGAACATTTTCATCGTATCTAGTATTCACCACATTCAATATGTACAACGGGTCTTTAGCCACCAGCGGCTGCTGGCCATACCCAGATTCTTGATCAACGTATTGATATTGATTTTTATCATTCTGGTGCAATATAATCACAGTCCAATCTTCTTTTCTTGAATCAACTTGATCTGGTAACAACAACTCTGTGAAATATTGTAATTCACCAGGGATTTCTTGCGGATATTGATGCCGTATCACCGGACCTAAATTGATATCGAATTCTGATGCAATCAAGTATTTCACAATATTCCCTCTATCACACATATCTGATTATTAATAATAGCTATATTTCCTTGTTCTTTTTTTTATTATTTTAAATCTTTCGTATATATTTTGTATGGCATCAAAAAATTTTCTTTCTTTCTTTCTCGTGGTGTGATTTTGGCGCGCCCTCGTACAATAATAATGTATGCTTCACCTAAGAAGAAAAAAATAAAAAAAAAAAAAAAAAAATGGGTAGATAATTTTCGTGCGCCCTTTCGCGATTTTATTTTTATTTTTTTAATACAATTAGTGAGACCCAAACCCACCCTTTATAAATGTGAGAGAAATACTAATAATGTCGAACCGTTGTAACTTAAATAGAATTCGGGGTGACTCAAACGTCACCTAAATAATTTATTAATAAAAAAATGTCGACAAAAACAAATTAAGGCAAAGAAGTAAAGAAGCAACAAAAGCAACAAAAGCAAATAAGAATTAAGTGGAGTTATTTTGTAAAATTTTGAAATATTGGGGAAAACAATAGATTATAAAACAAAAATAATGAACAGAGTGTACCTAATACGCTTTGACGGTTTGTCCTATCAACCTAGGACTTTCTCGATCAAAAAAACTCAACTAAATTAATTCACTAGTTCACTAGCGCATTTTCTGCAAAACGCAAGCTTTTTGTCAAATGGCCTGGGTTTGATTTCGTACATGTCTAATTTGTAAGGGATGATAGCTGTAATAAACCTTGACAGTTTTCCTTGTAAATGCGGAAGAATGTTGGGATTTTAACAAGATGAATTTGTATTTCTTGCTTCTTTGTTGCTGTTTGACATTTTTAGATTTTTTTTTTTTCTTTTATTTGCAATTTCACAATTTTAATGAAAAGAAAAGTAAAGTAAACTTAGATATTTGTGATCCAACGTTTTAGTTCCATCAATTGGTGTGTGATGAAATACTTTACTAAAATTGATCCAATTGCAACTCTAGTAGAGGCAGCCAATTAGCCATTTTTGGGGCAAAATGAAATAAAATAGAACTATTTTGGTTGGTAAATGATACTTACCATTAGATGAGACGAAAAGCCCATGCATGACGCGTGCGTATCCCTGTGTACTATAAAAGTCACTTACTTCTTTGGGTACACGGAAGAGTCAATGAAACATGAACGAGAAAGATCAGCGATGGCTAACACATCCTTTATCGCAGCTTCATTCCATCACTGAAATTAAATCATCGCTGAAGATTATCACAAAGTAATAGATCATCGCAAATCTAAATCTATTAAATTAGTTTCCTCGGTGATGAGACGTAATATTGGTTTCAAATATATCACTTACAAAATTAACTTCAGGATGTACCTCCCGTATATGCTGCTTCGTGCTTTTAGTTGATGTTTATCCTCTATTTTTCCCTAATACCATAATTTTCTCACCTAAAAAATATCTCAGACAATAAATCTATAATCTGTCTAAAAATATTAGGTAAGTAACCATTGCATAGTATAATATAGCTCACAGTGTGTTTATTCTAATTCAAGTATATTTGAATTTAAAATAACCGTTCTCAAGTGATCTTGCTTTTGCTCCTGATTTTGTTGCAGATCTTCTCTTAATTTTGGTAAAAGTTTCCCTAATCTGACCCTCAATTTAGCAACTTCATCAAAGATTTCAGTTTGTGATGATATTAAATTTTTCTGCACCAGCACGTCATTAACTAATTGTAATTGCAAATTATTGTTAAATTCCTTATAATACTTCAATTTCTCCTGCGCTTCAAGGTATTTTATCTTTTTTCTATTAATATCATTTCGTAACCGTAAATATTTTCTTATTGAATTCTTCAATTCTTCTTGTTCAATATCCTCGATCTCGATCAATGACGCATCACTGTCCACCTCTTCCTCCGCTATTGCCTCTTCATTTTGCACATCAGAGGTCCGCTGATAATTCAACTGTTTAAAAGTCAAATGCTTAGCGTCTGGTAAATTATCAGCTAATATTAATGCATTGTTAAAATCTTCAGTCTGCAAATTAATCGAATTAGTTATGGGTACAAGAAATTGTGACGAGTTATTAATAACGTTAATACTTTCCAACTTCATTGATTTTTCATAGTTAATAATCTGTTGACAAACCTCGTCCGTTGTCTGCTTGGAAAATACTTTCTTATAATGAGACCCTAGTATCACATTGACTTTCGTTAACATCTTATTGAGCTTCTGTTTAACCGCCTTAAGTTCCTCTTTCGAATATCCATGATCTCCAACCAATTCCATTAGATCATCATCCACCATTAACCGTTTGGTTATTATCTTTATTTGACTATCTAGAAAATTGTATACATAGCTATAAGATTCACGATTTCTCCTCACAATTTTGTCATTAGCCATCGTTGTTTTTTTGCTAGTGTTTATTTGTTTATTATTGTCTCGACGCCAAAATATAATTCTTTATTTTTTTTCCGCAATATGCTCGCGGGCCCATTTCCCCCGAGGGCTGCTAACCAGGCCGCACCATTGCTTGTGTATGTCAAATTATACAAAATATATTAATTAGTTTTAAAATTAATTAATTAATACTGATAGGAAAGAATATTAGAAATATATAGACCCACCAGTTATTGTGGCCCTTCCAGCGCATTTCATCATGTTTCCATCCAAGAATGGTGGTTGTAGAAGGGTTTCGATTTCGTATATAACCTCGATTATTTAAATTCTGATCAACAATTTGTATTCACTCGGCGTTGTTTACAAATTGGAGATAACCGTGAATAACCGGGATAAAATCTTCCTCGGTTATACAGTCTCTGGGTATCAAAGGGATCTTGTTAAATCCGTTGAATAACCATGCAGATTTTGCAGTTTTACCGGTGATATCCATCAATAGCCGAGAACTTCCCTCCCTTGTGTACTGGACGGCACTCATTTTTTTATCACGATTTTGGCAGAGACGCTAACTAAATCAAGAATAAAAAATTTTCTTAAATAGGAGAAAAGAGATTTTATGCTCTAGTTAGGTACCTGAGCATTGCCTTGAATCTATAGGGTGATTTTCGCCATTTCAGATTACTTAATTTACAATGAAAAATATTCCCGTAAATCCATTAAATTGAATTGACTATTGACCGTTGATTTAAAAACAAAGGGGTGTCATTTACTTATTGACTTCTTCTTCTCCATTAAAGCAATCATCAAAAGGAATGGTAAACAAATGATACAATTTAAAGTGGGTATCATCGCTTGTCTGTTTGTTTTGTATATTATCAGTGTAATCTGGTAAACCACATTTTTTATTGTTAATGGTATCATCCTTTTAGGTTTCATGCATAGTGTATCGTGCATTTCCAACCATCTCCGAGACTAACCATGCCAAATAGACAAGAGCACCGACAAAGCCTTGAAGAAAATAATATATATAAACCACTAGTTTTTTTCGTTCTCTTTCTGTTTTTGTTTTTTGTTCCTGTTTCTGTTTTTCTCTTTTTTCTCTTCATTTTCTCATTATCCGTTGATTAGCAATGGCTCCTATTCCAGTTCCGAGTTACCCAAGTGACAGTTCTCTAGAAAACTTGCAAACACTTTCGATCAAGAAGGAAAAGATTCCTTTTGGTGAATATTTATTCCGTCGAATTCGCGAATTAGGTACTAAAAGTATCTTTGGTGTCCCTGGTGATTTCAACTTGAACTTGTTGGATCATATCAACCCCGTGGAGGATTTAAAATGGATTGGTACGTGTAATGAATTGAACGCTGCTTATGCTGCTGATGGTTATGCTAGATTTTCTAGAACTCCAGGAGTTGTGATTACTACTTTTGGTGTTGGTGAATTGAGTGCCATTAACGGTGTTTCTGGTGCTTTTGCGGAATACGTTCCTGTCTTGCATATCGTTGGTACTTCTCCAATGTCCAAAAAAACTTCTCCAGGTCAAGTTCACCATTTGGTTCCAACTAGAGATCCTTATGATGTTATTCCAGACCACAAAGTTTATGAAAAATTAGTTGATGGTGTTTGTATCGCTAAAGAATCAATTGAGGACGTTAAACAAGGTATGGAACAAGTTGATCAACTTTTGGAAGCAATTGTTAAAAATGCAAGACCAGGTTATTTGTTTTTACCATTGGATTTACAAGATGTCTTGGTTGATCCTTCGAGATTAGATACTCCTTTGCAAACTGAGGTTATTGATGAAGATCCTGAATTGACTGAATCTTTGGCTAAAATTATTTTGGAAAAAATTTATGATTCTGCTAAACCAGTTATTATTGGTGACATCTTGACTGATCGTTTCCACGTTAGTGAAAAATTGAGAGAATTTGTTGACAAGACTAAGATCAATAACTATTCAACTCCTATGGGTAAGAGTTGTTTGGATGAGTCTAATGAAAGTTATATTGCTGACTATAATGGTAAATTATCAAACCCTGGTGTTCAAGATGAAGTTGAATCTAGCGATTGTACTTTGCACTTTGGTTCTTACCTTGCTGAAACTAACACCGGTCATTACACTACTAATTTTAAGCCCCAATCCGTTGTTATGTTGACTCCGCATTATATTAAAATTGGTGAAAAATTGCACAAAGGGGTTCATTTTGCTAATGTTTTGGATGCAATGTTGAGACATTTGGATGTTTCCAAATTACCACAGATTGTTAGACCAATTGGTATCAATGAAATTATTGAAATTCCATCACCAGCTGATATTTCCCAAAATTATTTGGCTTCAAAAGTTCAACAATACTTCAAACCAGATGATGTTATCATCAGTGAGACTTGTTCATTCCAATTTGCATTTGGTGATATTAAATTGCCAAAAGGTTCTACTTTCCTTGCTCAAGCTTTCTACTTGTCTATTGGTTATGCTTTGCCAGCTACTCTTGGTATTGGACTTGCCATGAAGGATAAAGGTCATAAAGGCAGATTAATTTTATTTGAAGGTGATGGATCCGCTCAGATGACTGTTCAAGAATTCTCCTCATATTATAGATATAATATTCAACCAACGATTTTCTTGCTTAATAACAATGGTTACACTGTTGAAAGAATTATTCATGGCCCTGAAGAGAAATACAATGACATTCAACCAAACTGGGAATGGACTTCCATTTTCAAGACTTTTGGTGACATGCATGGGGACACTTTCTCCAAGAAAATTTCAACAAAAAAAGAATTGGATGAAACGTTGGCCAATGAAAAATTATCTAAACAAGAAAGAATTCAATTATATGAAGTAATCTTAGATAAATTAGATGTTCCATGGAGATTTAAAGCCATGACTTTAGGTAAAAAGACCATTGCATAAACTCGAACTTTTTTTTTCGTTAATTGTCATTTTCCTTTTTAGTTTGTGTTTGGGTTTACATTTTGCTTGCATTAATATATACAAAAATTTTTGTTATTATTCGCTTTGTAGTTATTTATGTACATACCACTGGCCACACATCCTTATTTTATTTGTAGGGCTAAGAAAATTTATCACCAGATTTTCTTGTAGAGTATGAACTTCCTCCACCTTCATATTCGCTTTTTCTTTGCACGGTGTTAATCTGAGTTGGGAATCCTGGCCTGATTTTTGAAGTATCCGTGTCTTGATTATTCGAAGTCTCTTTATGATCTGGTTGATATTGATCGTTCTTCTTACTGTTAACCCATAATTTCACTCCAAATAAAGTCGTAAGTCCAGCAGCTGTAATCTTTAGAATCTTAACAAATGGAGCAGGTATTGCTGAAAAGCCAACATCTTGTCGTTGATGGTAGAATCGTCTAGCGGTCAATTGAGGTTTATACGACAAGCGCTTAACTGTGATTGCGAACATTTTCTTCTTGATCGTCGGTATCGTGTGGAAAGCCTTTTTTTTTTGCCGTTTTATTATTTTTTTTCCACTCTGTTTAGATAGTGGATGCGAGCAACTTGAACTGCTAACAAAAATTAATCACGATATTTAAATTCGTAGAAATTTAATTAAGCCAATATATTATGATTAGCTAGTTTGTCAACTTTCCGTTTTTCCTAAATTTTCTTTGTAGTTTGCGCATTGAGCTGATCGAGCCGGGATTTGGGTGTACAGGTTTTGTTTTATTTATATGGGGGAATGGTATAATAAGCGGAGTAGTGGATGCACATGGGTCTCAACTATTCAAAAATTCTTTTTGTTGTTTACGTTTAAGTCAATATTATATTGCCACTTACTACTATATTTCTTTTTTGAAAAACAGAAACCATGTCTAATCAAACTGCTGACAGAATTGTCCATGCTATTGCTGGCGGTTTAGGTGGAGCAGGAGCTTTAGTTGTCACCTATCCATTGGTGGCTATTTCATGTCGTCAGCAAACAGAAACAAGCGACTATGACGAAGAGAAGAAAAAGAAGAAGCCAACATGGGAGTTGGTTAAAGAAATGTGGCAACAAGATGGAATCAGTGGGTTCTACGCAGGCATGGAATCGGCTATTTATGGGATGACTTTAACCAATTTTGTTTACTATTACTGTTATGAATCCGCTGGAAGAGTGTTGGTTAAAAACAGAAATATCAAGAAGCTTACTGATATTTCATTTGGTGATTTGAAAGACACCACATTGGAGGGATTGAGTGCCGTTGAAAGCATTTTAACTGGTACGATTGCTGGATCAATTACTGCAGTTGCAACTAATCCGTTCTGGGTTGTTAACACTAGAAGTACGGTTAATAAAACTTCTAAAAATTTCTTTCGAGTTTTAATTGATGTTTATCAAAAAGAAGGTATTAAATCATTGTTTAATGGCGTCTTGCCTGCATTGATTTTGGTGATCAATCCAATTATTCAATACACTGTGTTCGAACAATGTAAAAACTTGATTATAAGAACCAAGAAAAATGGATTTAAACCAATTGATGCTTTCATTCTTGGAGCTCTAAGTAAGCTTATTGCTACTGGAATAACGTATCCTTATATTACTGTTAAATCTAGAATGCATTTGATGAAAGATCAAAGCAAAAAACTGTCGGCCACTCAATTATTATTAAACATTATTCATAAGGAAGGTTTAGCGGGGCTATATAACGGTATTTACGTTAAATTACTGCAAAGCATTTTTACTGCTGCTTTCCTTTTCTATTTTAAAGAGCAATTGGTTAATTTGACTGTCAAATTAATTATTTTGTTAAGAGAAATAAATAAAAAGAAATAGTCTATTAATTATTATATGTTGTGATGATGACCCGTGTAAGCGGCGTTTTGGTTTGCCATTTTCGTTTTTTTCTGCCTGCGTGAAAAAATTGAAAATTTCGGCAATTGAAATAAATAAAACTTCGACAACATTATTGAGAAATAAATGGGAAATATAATGTCAACAAGTTTTGCTCCGGAATGTACCGACGCCAAGAAGAAATACGATGAATGTTTCAACGTGTGGTATACGGATAAATTTTTGGCAGGTAAGAGTATCCATAATGAATGTGCTGATCTTTGGAACGATTATAAAGCTTGTGTCGATGCAGCATTAATGAAAAGAGGAATGATGCCAATGTTGGGAGAAGCAAGAAAAGATGCTTCATTTGAAGCTGGAGGGATACCCCAGGATCAAAGGGAAAAGTGAGAAACTTACAATCTCTATGAAATAGCAAACCAATGTCATATATGATTTTATAGAAGAAATATGCAGTCCCGAATATTAGCCTAATGATTTTAAAACTTGTTGATATAAAAGAAACATGATACTAGACTGGGTACTAACCCACACAAAACGTGGTTGCACCCCTGTGAATAATACCAATGGCCCTTCATTTTTAATAATTGTATATAATCCCTTTAACACTGAACGTGAAAGTGTCGAAGTGTGTTGCGTTTGTAGTCTGGTCTTATAAACATCCAATGGAGTAGTTATAATCCCGGTTAATCCGCCAGCTGCTCCTCCAATAAATAATTCGGCAGGCATTGATAAATCCTTTTGATGTGTGAAATGAATCGCCCATTTTCGAAACTTTTCATAGAATGCAAACTGTAAGGCACTATAAGGTAAATCTCTAAATAAGGTAGCTTTATAGCCAGAAAACAATGCTTTGGCTCCTTCTGTCTTAACTACAGTTTGAATAGCATCTACTGTTCCCTTATAATTATAACCAGATTTGAAATATGGGTTATTATACTGCCCTTGAAGTTGTAATCTTGCCTTTAATACCTCAGATGGCATAACAAACGCACTAGTCACTAAATCTCCCATGAATCCAGCAAATAAATGAGTGACAGTATCATTGACTTTATAATCATTTATAAGTTTCCGTTTTATTGTTTCGTAAGTTCCAAAAAATACAACACCTCTTGGAATCATTCCCAACAATGCTGCATTATAACCGGAATATAAACCTCTAACAAGCCCTTCTTCCATCAATATCGTTCGGAAAGCTCTAACAGAACTTTTATATTTGATAGCATCCGGAGCCGCCTGTTGACGAGTTTTCACTGTATCCAATGAATGCATAGAACTGTCACTGGCAACCATCCCAATCAAACCCGCGAATATATTGTGCCATATTGGATGCTGCTTCTCTATCTTACTACTCTCTCTCTTTATTCTAACCTCGCTAGGTTTAATAATTAAATTCTGGTTTTCTGCCATCAGGAATGCCTTACGATCAGAAGAGGAAGAAGATCAAGAAGAAGGTTGTACAACAAATTTTTAAATCCTCCAGCTCTTCTCTGCACGAGTAATTTTTTTTTTGAAAAATTTCCTCATTGTGGCTCGGAAAAAAAGACCCTACAAATGGCAGCAATCAGAAATTACAAGCTTTAGCCTAAATTTAGAGGAAATGATTTAAGGGATTTCTAGATTATAATCTCGGGTAGCGGACATCTTCTTTATTACTTTACAACTACAAAATTTAGTAAAACATAGTACATAAGTCAATTAAACATGATTAGATATTTAGATGAATTAACTAACTTATCTGAGTGGCATAAATTTTGACGCAGCACCCATACCTGGTCTACCATGTCTAACTGGAGTATATGAAAGAGAGAATTCACCCAAGTAGTGACCAACCATTTCTGGTTTAATTTCAACGGTGTTGAAAACTTTACCAGAGTAAACGCCGACAACTGAACCAATCATTTCTGGAACAACAATCATATTTCTTAAGTGAGTTTTGACAATGGCAGGTTTTTCATTTGGTGGAGCAGCTAACTTAGCAGCTCTTAATTTTTTAATTAAACCCATTGGTTTTGAGTCCAAACCTCTTTGGAATCTTCTTCTAACTCTAGCATGAGTTAATTTGGCAAATTCTTCAGTTGGCAATTCCAACAATTGTTCTAATGGAACACCTCTGTATGAGAAAGTTTTGAAAGTTCTCTTCTTTCTGTCTAAAATGGGGGGTTAGTAAAATGCAGCTTTCCTAAAGATTTCAAAGTTTTGTTCAAAATAGTTTATCAAATTTGAAATAGTTTCGAAGATATTTATACATTTAATCAAGTTCTTTAAAATAACATTCTCATTTTATCCCTCATACACTATCTAATACTTTCGTTCTCTCGCCAAGTTTCATTGATTTTTCATTACGAAAATTTCTTCACATAAACTCTAGAATTCCTTCAAAAAACATTTTCGATATTCTTGGTAATACATTCTGAGCATTCTTTTGGATAACTATTTCTCTTGAAATTCTCTAATTTGCACATACCAGTAGTAGCGGCAGACATTTTTACTCTATATAAACAAAAGTTGTTACTATTTCCAAAATTTCAATATATCATTTATCGTTCGCAACTAATTTTTTTCGCCTCTAGGTTAGGAGCGCCCGTAGTTCTTAATAAAAAACAAAGTCACACGTCACATGAATATTTGTAGGGCTCATTTCTTGCGGAAAATTGAAAATTTCAACGAAAAAAAATAGAAAAAATTTATTACATTACTTCTCTCTCTACTTTAATCAATTAAAGGATAGTCTGCGATTGAAAGCTTAAAAGTGATTATTCTAGAAAGAAACAAACAAAATGAAATACTTGGCTGCTTATCTTTTATTACTCGAAGGTGGTAACGCTACCCCATCAGTCAAAGATCTTCAAGAAGTTATTGAATCAGTTGGTGTTGAATTCGAATCATCAAGAGCTGAAGAATTATTGAAATCCTTAGAAGGTAAAACCGTCTCCGAATTAATCGCTGAAGGTAACACCAAATTAGGTTCTTTGCCATCTGGTGGTGCTGCCGCTTCATCTACTGGTGGTGCTGCTGCCGGTGGTGCTGCTGAAGAAGCTGCTGAAGAAGAAGCTGAAGAAGAAGAAGCTGAAGAATCTGATGATGATATGGGTTTCGGTTTGTTCGATTAAGCAACCTCTAGGAGGAAATCGGTAAACTTCAAAAAGCAAAATTTGTAATGTTTATGATATGGTAATTATGTATACTATTAGTTAATATATATTACATTATAAAATTTACATAAAAAAGAAAGTCATTATCCGTAATACCCAGAGCACCTCGTTTCTTTATGAATCGTCAAACAATTAACTCCGCAATATCTGATCCCACAACGAACGCATTTATTTGGAGCATTGCTACCACATATTGAACATAATTTTTTACCAGGTAGTGCAACTTTATCATCCATGTTGGAGTATAATTGATTGCTTTTCAATATCTTCGCATGTGGTAAATCTTCATCCATATAATTATTAATGGTTTTCCGTGAAGCAAGAATTTTTCTAGATTGTGGTGTTTGACCTTGTTTCACTCTTCTATTACTAGCATTCTTATTAATATTGTTGGCGTAATTTAATAAATCAAATATCGGGTAGTTATCACTATTAAAATCTTTGAAAGTAACATTCAATCCTGATCTTGGCAATTCTACTTTCCCCAGCTGGTCATTGTAATTCTCTCTATCTATCTCTTGAAATCTCTTCATTGATTTTCTAGTCTCTAATAAATTCTCATTGATCGTTGTATCATGAGCATTTGCCTCTAGCTGGTTCAAATTGTAAGAACCTGCAGCCATTCGCTTTCTAGTTTGCTCAGTATTTGAACTACTATAGCCCGATCTCGATGCCTTTAAATTAATTGACGAGGAAAAATAGACATTGGGGTCTGATCCTTTTGGTATTTCTTCTACTACGCCCATAATATATTGCCTTTGATTATTATCGCGATGATTAGTAAATGCGCTTAAATTTAAATTTTTTTTTTATTTTTGAGCGCGTACCGAGTAGATGGATCCTCAAAAATTTTTTTAATCATCCTGATAAAACCAACAATTAATAATGTGGCTAACACGGCTACGTCTTGCCAGTAGGATTTTGAATCGTGGATTTGCCACTGCCGGTAATTCTCCTGTCCAGGTAGCTGTGATTGGCTCTGGTCCTTCTGCATTTTACACGGTTTTACACTTACTTCAGAAACAGAATCCACTGACGGTCTTCAACATCGACGTATTGGAAAAATTACCGGTGCCATTTGGACTTTCAAGATATGGGGTTGCTCCTGATCATCCAGAGGTCAAGAACTGTGAAGAAAAGTTTCAAGAAATCGTTGAAGAAACCTCAACTTTGAACCATTCTTCTCGTGCAATTAATAGTTCTGTGAATTTCTATGGGAACGTTGATGTTGGTAAAGATATCCGCTTGAAAACAATCAAGGACAATTATAATATTGTTGTGTTTGCTTATGGATGTTCGGGCGAAAGAGAATTGGGAATCAAAGGTTCAAAATTGCCTGGGGTGATTTCATCACGAAAATTTGTTGGGTGGTACAATGGGTTACCAGAATTGCAGGAATTGAACCCACCGCTTGATAAAGTTGAAGATGTCACGATTATTGGGAATGGAAATGTAGCGTTAGATATAGCAAGAGTCTTGTTGTCTCCTGTTTATGTGTGGGAAAAAACTGACATATCTGCCAATGCATTGGAGATATTGAAAAAAAGCACAGTTAAAAATGTGAGACTTGTCGCCAGAAGGGGTTTCTTACAAAGTGCCTATACTAATAAAGAATTGCGTGAACTATTGCACTTGAGCAAAAATGGAACTGAAGTCAACATTGATCGAAAATTTTTGAATATTGCTGAATTGTCGCAATCTAGACTTTCAAGAATGGAAAAGCGAAGATTAGATATGATTGAGAACCACCTTCGCTCTCGCGAAAGAACAGTCTCAAATGGGAAATCTTGTACCTTGGACTATTTGAAATCTCCCGTTGAAATATATCCTAAAAGATTTTATCCTGAGTTATTGGCAGCTACTAAATTTGAGCTCAACACATTGGATCCGGGAAACATTGGTAATTCGCCATCTAACTCTAAAGTAGCTTCTACCCATGAAACTACCACCTTAAAGAATGAATTATTAATTACCAGCATTGGCTACAAAGGCAAAGAACTTATTTCTATGAAAGATATTGGTATCAAGTTTGACGTCAGCAGGGGCATACTTCCAAATGTCAACAGTCGAGTTATTGACAGAAATGACAACACAATCCCTGGTTTATACGTCACCGGTTGGATTAAACACGGTCCAAAGGGAGTGATAGCCACCACCATGATGGATTCATTTGGAACTGCTGCTGAAATTTTGAAAGATGTTGAAACTTTGAAAGAATCCAAACCAGGGTTCGATGGTATTAGGGGTTCCTTGCATGAGAAGTACATTACCTGGAAAGATTGGAAACAAATTGAGCATTACGAGAAAGAAATAGGGAAAGAGAAAGGTAAGCCAAGGGAAAAAATTCTTGATTCAAACCAAATGCTAACTATTGTAAATAAATTATAGATTCTTATATACATGTACAGGAAAATCTTTAATGAACATTCTTAATCTCTTTTAATGAAAACATTTCATATCTTCTATTTCCAGTTCTTAGTAAATGTTCAATTGTCGTGAAATCTCGCTTGGGGAGACTTCGATATTTGCCAAATTCTTCTCTGATATAACGTCTAAAATTGTCTTGGTTTTCCTTTGGTTTGGTATTTATCAGTCGGAAGCATTTCCGATAAAAATGAATTACTATAGAATGTTAATGGTGGTTCGAACCCATATCTAATCATTAGACATACCTTCTTTCTGTAATCCCGATAATTTCGCCATTTTTGAACGGTTGATTGATTAAAGGATATCGGAGCTAACATTTCAAAATTTCTGGAGGAGTACATGTGACAATTCGCGGGTAAACTGCTCATCGTGAAATATTTATTTACGATAAAAAAATATATCAATAAACATTGAAAAATTAGTAGCTATCTATTTAGTATTTAATAATCTAATAATTTAATTTCAATTTTCAACTCCAAGGATGCGTGGCGATAATGATCTACCGCAACCACCTCCACCTCCACCTCTAGGATTCCCAAATGGAGACTTACCACCTCCACCACCTGGGTTCCAAATTGAAAATGAAGAATTACCACCACCACCTCCTCCTCCAGGGTTTGATGATGATTTGCCTCCTCCTCCTCCTGGCATGTACTTTGATGGTCCACTGCCACCACCTCCTCCGCCTCCCCCTCATGCAGATTCTATAGATTCAAAAGGTGAATTAGAAATAAGGAAGAAGAAATGGTTGAAATTACAAAAGCGAAGATATGCATCAGATTTTTTGGCTACTAAGAAATCGGGTTATGTTTATGCTACCAAGTCAGAGATGCCACCGGAACATTTAAGACAAATCATAATTGATCATGGTGATATGTCGTCTAAAAAGTTCCAGGCTGATAAGCGATCATTCCTTGGTAGTTTGAAATACATTCCACATGCAATCCTCAAATTGATTGAAAACATGCCACAACCCTGGGAAGAAGTTAAGGAAGTGAAAGTATTATATCACAATACTGGAGCAATTACATTTGTTAATGAAACGCCTAGAGTGATTGAACCGATTTACATTGCACAATGGGCTACAATGTGGTTAATGATGAGAAGAGAGAAACGGGATCGTAAACACTTCAAGAGAATGAGATTCCCGCCATTTGACGATGAAGAACCCCCAATTAATTACGGCGAAAACATTCTTGAATTGGAACCATTAGATGGAATTCAGCTAGAGTTAGATGAAGTGGAAGATAAGAATGTTTATGAATGGCTTTATGACCTCAAGCCATTAATTGAAGATTCCAATCATGTGAATGGAGAATCATATAGAAAGTGGAATTTGTCATTGAAACAAATTGCAGATTTACATAGATTGGCAACACCATTATTACCGGAACTTACTGATCCAAATTATTTTTATTTATTCGAGAAGAAGGCATTTTTCACAGCCAAAGCATTAAATGTTGCAATACCTGGAGGGCCAAAATTTGAACCATTGTATAAAGATATAGATCCCGAGTTAGAGGATTTTGATGAGTTCAATTCTATTGATCGAATCATATTTAGAATACCCGTTCGTACTGAATATCGAATTGCTTACCCATTTTTGTATAATTCATCGACTAGAATGGTGGCTATTAGCTGGTATCATGATCCTTTCCTTACATATATCAAGAGTGATGAAGTTCCAACATTTCATTTTGATTCAACTTTTACTCCAATATCATTAAGATCATTTGAGCACGATAAAGATTCATTTGAAAGCACGAATTTTAATGAGAAAACTGGAGAAGATTTGGATGATTTCACGTTAAAAAATGTGAAGCCATTTTTGCAAGATTCAGAATTAGATGATGAAGATACTAAAAGCGGGATTGAATTATGGTGGGCCTCTTATCCGTTTAATCGAAGATCTGGTAACACAGTTAGAGCAGAAGATGTTGCCTTGGTGAAAGGTTGGTATTTGGAACACTCACCAAGGGATTATCCAGTTAAGGTTCGCGTTTCATATCAAAAATTATTAAAAACTTATGTTTTAAATGAGTTGCATCCAAAAAATCCAAAATCAAGCCGAAATTTAAGGAAAATTAAATTACTTAAATCATTGAAAAACACTAAATTTTTCCAAGAAACCACTATAGACTGGGCAGAAGCTGGATTACAACTAGTCAGGCAAGGTCATAACATGTTGAATTTATTAATACATCGAAAGGGGCTCACTTACTTGCATTTGGATTATAACTTCAATTTAAAACCAACGAAAACTTTAACCACGAAGGAAAGAAAACGATCAAGATTTGGAAATGCATTCCATTTGATTAGAGAAATTTTGAAAATTGTGAAATTATTGGTTGACACCCATGTTCAATACCGATTGGGTAATGTTGACGCCTATCAATTAGCCGATGGGATTTACTACATTTTGAATCATTTGGGTCAATTGACTGGGATTTACAGACACAAATATAAGGTTATGCATCAAATTAGGGCCTGTAAAGATTTGAAGCATGTGGTGTATTATAAATTTAATGCAATTATTGGTAAAGGTCCTGGTTGTGGATTTTGGCAACCTGCTTGGAGAGTTTGGATATTTTTCTTGAGAGGTATAATACCATTACTTGAACGATGGTTAGGAAATTTGTTGGCTAGGCAATTTGAAGGCAGACATTCCAAAGAAAATGCCAAAACAATTACTAAACAACGGGTTGATTCTTATTATGATTTGGAATTGAGAGATTCGGTCATGCATGATATCTTGGATATGATGCCTGATGGTGTAAAACAAAGCAAATCTAAGGCAATTTTGCAGCATTTGAGTGAAGCTTGGAGATGTTGGAAAGCAAATATTCCATGGGAAGTACAAGGGTTGGCAGAGCCAGTGAAAAAAATTATTGAAAGATATGTTAAAGCTAAAGCTGATGGCTGGATATCGGTAGCTCATTATAACCGCGAAAGAATTAAAAATGGTACCAATGTTGAGAAAACTGTGGTTAAGAAGAATTTGGGTAGATTAACAAGATTATGGTTGAAGAATGAACAACAACGTCAAGCCAATTTCCAAAAAGATGGACCCTATATTTCACCAGATGAAGCAGTTGGAATTTATTCGACGATGGTTCATTGGTTGGAAAGTAGAAATTTTCAACCGATTGCCTTCCCACCTTTAAGTTATAAGCATGACACCAAACTTTTAATTTTAGCATTGGATTCATTGAAAGAATCTTATAATTCTCAAGGAAGATTGAATTCTAGTCAAAAGGAAGAGTTAACCCTTATTGAACAGGCTTATGATAATCCCCATGAAACTTTAGCTAGAATTAAAAAATTTATTTTGAAACCGGGGGCATATAAAGAAGTTCAGATTGATATGATGGATCATTATGATTATATCAACCCTACCTATGAAATTGATCCACTTGAGAAAATCACTGATGCTTATTTGGATCAATATTTATGGTATGAGGCTGATCGGAGACAACTTTTCCCTAATTGGATTAAGCCAAGTGATAGTGAAGTCCCACAACTTTTAGCTTATAAATGGTGTCAGGGGATTAATAATTTGGAAGATGTATGGGAAACTAAGAATGGTGAATCAAATGTTCTTTTGCAAACTACCTTGGATAAGATGGCGGAAAAAATGGATTTAACATTTATTAATCGATTATTAAGATTAGTTATGGATTCTCATATTGCTGACTATTTAAGTGGCAAAAACAACATTGCTCTCAATTATAAAGATATGAGTCATATTAATAATTATGGGTTAATTAAAGGTTTGAGATTTGCTTCATTTATTTTCCAGTATTATGGTTTAGTTAATGATTTGTTATTTTTAGGATTGGAAAGAGCTGCTGAATTGGCTGGACCACCAGAATCACCAAATGATTTCATGCAATTTAAATCACCAGAGATTGCTAATAAGAATCCACTTCGATATTATTTCAGATATCTTGATAAAGTTTACATGTTTTTCAGATTCACTGCTGATGAATCTAGTGGGTTAGTTCAAGATTTCTTATCAGAGAATCCTGATCCAAATTTTGAAAATGTTATTGGATATAATAATCGTCGTTGTTGGCCTAGAGATGAAAGAATGAAATTGATTAGAAATGATGTTAATTTAGGTCGAGCTGTATTTTGGGAAATTGAAGGAAGGGTTCCGAAATCGATTGCTAATATTAAATGGGAAGACACGTTGGCATCGGTTTATAGTAAGGATAATCCTAATTTATTGTGTACGATTGCTGGGTTTGAAATTAGAATATTACCAAAATGCAGAATAACTGATGAAATGTCTGATAAAGAAGGTACTTGGAATCTTATTAATCAAGAAACTAAAGAAAGAACTGCCAGAGCTTATTTGCAAGTTTCTGAAGAAGATATTCGAAAATTTAATAACAGAATTCGACAGATTTTGATGTCGTCAGGTTCTACAACATTTGTTAAAATTGCGAATAAATGGAATACTGCATTAGTTGCATTATTTGCTTATTTCAGAGAAGCAATTATTAACACTGAACAATTATTGGATATTCTAGTTAAAGGTGAAACTAAAATTCAGACTAGAGTTAAAATGGGTCTTAATTCAAAGATGCCTAACAGATTTCCACCCGTTGTGTTTTATACACCAAAAGAATTGGGTGGGTTAGGGATGATTAGCGCTTCACATATTTTAATTCCTGCTTCAGATTTGAGATATTCTACACAAACGGATACAGGTAAAACTCATTTCCGAAGTGGTATGAACAATTTTGACAAGATAATTCCAACAATTCATAGATACATACCATCTTGGGAAGAAGAATTTACTGATTCACAAAGAGTTTGGGCAGAATATGCGATCAAGAGAAGAGAAGCGCTTCAACAGAATCGCCGATTGGCATTTGAAGAAATGGAAGAAAATTGGGATAAAGGGATTCCCCGGATTAGTACATTATTTCAAAAAGAACGTCATACCTTGGCTTATGATAAGGGTCATAGAATTCGAAAAATTTTCAAAGAATATGCAACTACTAGATTTAATCCATTTTGGTGGACTAATAATTTCCATGATGGTAAATTGTGGAATTTGAATGCTTACAGAACTGACGTTATTCAAGCTTTAGGAGGTATTGAAACCATCTTGGAACATACGTTATTTAGAGCGACTGGGTTTGATTCATGGGAAGGATTATTTTGGGAGAAAGCATCAGGATTTGAAGATTCATTGAAGTTTAAGAAATTGACTAATGCACAAAGGTCAGGTTTAAGTCAAATCCCAAATCGACGATTTACATTATGGTGGTCACCAACAATTAACCGAGCTGATGTTTATGTTGGGTTTCAAGTTCAATTAGATTTGACTGGGATTTTCCTTCATGGTAAAATTCCAACCTTGAAAATTTCATTGATTCAAACATTCCGAGCACATTTATGGCAAAAGATTCATGAATCATTGGTATTTGATATTGCGCAAGTATTTGATAAAGAAGCTAACACTTTGGGCATTGATATGGTTCAAAAAGAAGCAATTCATCCAAGAAAATCATATAAGATGAATTCTAGTTCCGCTGATATTACATTAACTAGTGCAGGTAAATGGAGGGTTAGTCGACCATCATTTTTATTTAATAAAGATGATGAATTTAATGCAATTGAATCAAATAAATTTTGGATTGATATTCAACTTCGTTATGGAGATTATGATTCTCACGATATTTCAAGATATGTTCGATCTAAATATTTGGATTATACTACAGATTCTAATAATTTATACCCTTCAGAGACCGGATTAATGATTGCAATTGATTTGGCTTACAACATGTATGATGCTTATGGTAATTGGTTTCCTGGGGCTAAAGCATTAGTTCAAAATGCAATGAAAACTATAATGAAACTTAACCCGGCGTTGTATGTCTTAAGGGAAAGAATTCGTAAAGGATTACATTTATATCAAGCCCAACCGCAAGAAGCATTTTTGAATTCAAACAATTATGCTGAATTATTTGGCAATGATATTCAATTTTTCATTGATGATTCTAACGTTTATCGAGTTATTGTTCATAGAACATTTGAAGGTAATATTGTCACCAAGCCAATTAATGGTGCAGTTTTCATGATGAATGCTAAGACTGGACAATTATTTTTAAAAATTATTCATGCATCAGTTTGGGCAGGTCAATCAAGATTGGGTCAGTTAGCTAAATGGAAAGCTGCTGAAGAAGTTGCTGCATTAATTAGATCATTACCAAAAGAAGAACAGCCAAAGACATTAATTGTGACTAGAAAGGGAATGATGGACCCATTAGAAGTTCATATGTTTGATTTTGTTAATATTGGAATTCGACAATCACAATTACAATTACCATTCCAAGCCGCCATGAAGGTTGATAAATTAGGTGATGTTATTTTGAAGGCTAGTGAACCTCAAATGGTTTTATTTAATTTGTATGATGATTGGTTGAAAAGCATTTCATCATATACTGCATTTTCAAGATTAATTTTATTGTTGAGGGCATTCAGCGTTAATCCAGACCGAGCAAAATTAATTTTGAGACCAGATAGTTCGGTGATTACTGAAGATCATCACATTTGGCCATCTTTTAGTGATCAACAATGGAGCGAAGTTGAAATTCAGTTGAGAGATTTGATTCTAAACGATTATGGGAAACGGAATAACGTTAATGTTGCATCGTTGACTCAAGCTGAAATTCGTGATTTAATTTTGGGACAAGATATTAAAGCACCCTCAGCTGAACGGCAAGGGGAAATTGCAGAAATTGAAGCCCAGCAAACCGAAGAACAACAACTTACTGCAGTTACCACTAAGACAACTAATGTTCATGGGGAAGAAATCATTGCAGTTACCACTAGCAATTATGGACAAAAGACATTCTCTTCGAAAACTGAATGGAGAAACATGGCGATTTCCAGTTGCAATTTATCAATTCGTGCTAATAACATTTATATTTCAGGAGCTGATAATGAACTAGTTGAAGAAAATTTCACTTATATTATGCCGCAGAATTTGGTTAAGAAATTCGTTGAAATTTCAGATTTGAGAATCAAAATCGGTGGTTACTTGTACGGTAAATCACCTTCGGATAATTTACAAGTTAAAGAAATCAAATGTATTGTGTTAGTGCCACAATTGGGTAATATGAGAGATGTTGAATTTAGTGAATATTTGCCGGAAAATAATGAATATCTTGAAGGATTGGAGCCTTTAGGATGGCTACACACTCAAGCAGTTGATTCAAATGTGATGTCACCTATAGATATGACTTACCAGGCTAAGTTTTTGGAGGGGAAGAAAAATTGGGATCCAACAACAGCAATAACAATGGTTGTCTCATTCACTCCGGGGTCAGTGTCATTATCGGCTTACAATTTATCACAACAAGGGATTAGTTGGGGTTTGAAAAATAAAGATTTATTATCTAATGTTCCCGAGGGTTATAAACCAAGTTTTGCCTGTGCTAGTCAAATGTTATTGACTAATAAAATTATGGGTTTTTTTTTGGTTCCCAACACCAATGTATGGAATTATTGCTTTATGGGGGTTGCATGGGATAAAGATTTGGAGTATCAATTGAAATTGGATGTTCCAATTCCATTTTATCATGAATCCCATCGCCCATTGCATTTTATCACATTTAATGAAATTGAAGGGGAAATTGGAATCGATAATGATGATGTGTTGGCCTAGATCTATAGTATGTATCTATACGCTTGTTCTATATTTATTTTAATTCACTTGTAGATCTTCTAACAAATTCACCCTCAAACACTTCTGGTTCTGATTGACCAAGCAAACCTTGTTCAGGCAAGTTAGCTCTTAAAGCCTCCTCTTCATTTTCAAACAAAGTTGCCTCTCCTGAGATTCTCACAGGTTTTGGATGTTTATATTCAGGACTTTGAATGATATTATCTATCAAGACGTACTGCAACGAATTCATAACCAATGGTGTGACAAATGTAACCATGAAAACTTGAACTTTTGGTAATGGATCAAATCTTGACAAGAGCCAGTTTGCAACTTGTTCGAAAATCGGCACTGACATCAACAAGATGTAAACAATTAATTTCATAGATAATAAACCAATAAAATATAAGAGCAACTGTTTCAAATAATTTGTAATTCTAGGAGGTATCCCATATTGACCTGAATTGATTCCGGTGATACCTGAATTTTTAGCTAATGAAAACAATACATACAACACCGCCCAAAGGATCGGCACACCAATCGTTGTGTCGAATAAAATATTCAAGAAATACCAGTTGCATGGGTTTGATTCATCTTCTTTGACAATAATATAGAATGGGATTGTGGATAATTTACCAGCAGTTGGACTGATGCCTTCGTTATTATTGATTGAAATTTTAAATGGGTCAGAAGGTGAAGGTGACGTTGAAGTTGACCCCCCACCTAATATGCTCAACAAGAGGTTTAAAAAATGTATACCAATGGCCCCAAACACTTGCTTTGAGACATCGAAAAACCATATTTTCCATGGTCTTCGATTCGGGTATTCTTTGTATCGCTTGTAAATTAACGATGAGAGGGATAATAGACCTAGAGCTGATTGAATTAATAATGAGAAAGGTCCAAGTAATTTACATTGACCTTCTTTTGACATTTTTTTATTATTATTATTCTTTTTATTATAATGTGTTGTTAGTTTGTTTATTTTCTAAATTCTAACGACTAGTAAATGTGTTTTATCTTGATGATGATGATGATGATGATGATGATGATGATGATGATGATGATGAGTGACACTTAATAATTTTACTATAACGTTTTGCCTGCACCGGTTATGAGCCTGCCACGTGCCGGCCGCTGATTGATTTGTTTGTTTACATTTTTGTTTATTTACAAAATATCCAAAATATAAACATCGAAAACATACTCGAAGATTCTAATTCTTGTTTTTTTTTTTATTTATCATGGCCTTCGTTAATAATCCAACGCTAGAGATAGCTAATGATTATCAGCTACTATTAAAAAATTTAGATAACGAGAATTTCAATGGATTAATCAATTATAAATCAGATTATCTCTCTAATGTTCATACATTTATCAAGGAGTGTAAAGAAGATAAGATTGACTTATTGGAAGAATTAATTAATCCTCATTATATGAATAACATTATTGAGCAATTCCATCAATATTTCTCCAACATTAAATTTACGTACCTAGAACAAACGACTAAAGAAAAATTTTTGCGTCATGTTGTTAATTCAAGATTTATTACATTGCATGAATTAGAACAAATAAAGGTAAACACTTTGAATAATAAAAAAAATTTGCAGAATAAGAAATTGAAAAGGAATGAATTATTATCACAAGTCAATGATGTTTTAACTAAAAATTATGAAGTCTATGATAAAATTAAAAAGTTGCATGGCAAGGCGAAAAAGTCATTGAGTAAATCAATTGAATTGTTGGAAGAAATTGATAAGTTAGAAAATGACAACGAGAAGTATTTACAAAAAAGAGAAAATCAAATTGATCCAGATAATGAAGTGATTGAATCACTACACCTAAAAGATGAAGACTATCAGCAGGTTATTAAAGAAGCTAAAGATGATTCCCTGATTGCCATTGGTGAAACTTCAACGATATCAAATTTCGATGAATATATAATATTGAATTCCTCACATAATCTCAATTCATTGATTAGAAAGCGGAAATTGTTGATTGAAAATCTTGAAGCTCAACAGGACAGAATTAATAAAAAAATTAAATTAAATGAAGCAGAATTACAATTGCAAAACCAGCAAGAAGAAGAGTTTAAAAAAATTAATGAAAGTTTAAAAGACCGGATTACGGCCAAGAAAATTAAAAATGAAAATTTAATGAGAGCAGCAATTGAAAAAGGTGAAGATAGAGAGAAATATAAGAATTTACAAAACATATCTAGTTGGTTGAATGAATTACAAACGTTGATTAACAATTTGAAACAAAAAGAGGCAGGGCCTAGCAATTCTAATCGCATAATTTATGATGTTCAAATTGGGGATAACGAAGCGAAATTTAAACTTGAGTTGGATGACAAGAATCAGATCATTAGTATTAATAATGGAGCAATTGATAACCGACAATACGGGAACTTTACCAATATAATAACTCTGATAAATAGCATTAAATAATAATGAACAAAATGTCTTAAAGAGATTGGTTGGGAGCGACGCATGCTTGCATTGCGTGCTAATTTTCGACAAAAATATTACATATATCAATCGTATCATATATGTCTCAAATCAGGGTGGCTATTATCTCGCAATTTGGCAATATTGTTTTGTCTTGACTTGATGCACTGGCGATCTTAATTATCGTGGGGATTGGTTAATTAATTAATTAATTAATTATTTAATTGTACAATTGCTCGGTTCGAGGGCAGCGCAGCAAAAAATAATTGTTTGATTAAATTGTCTAACCTGCATATTAATGTGGATACTAATGTACAATTGGTATTTGTCGGGAAACAGTCAAACCAGAGCTTCACGCTCCAGGGGATTTCTTTGATGTCTCATTAAAAAATTATTTATTAACCATTACTTAATATGATACAATTAAGTTAGAATAAGCAATTATTAGATTCTAGAGGAGCGAGTCAAACAAGAACGAAATGAATAAACAGAAAGGGAATATTTCATTGTAGGAAAAAAAAAAAAAAAAAAAAAAAAGAAACGAAGAAAGAAACGAAGAAAAAACAGGAATAGATCTATCACAAACAGCAGAACAAAAGGATACAGTATAGTATAGTATATCAATATATAGCAAATAAAATAAAGCAGAGGAATATCTGATAATAAAAAGAAGTTGTCGTAAAGTCGTTAGAAAAAAATAGAAGAGTTGATTGTAATGTTGTTTAGATGAACCAAGTAGTACTTTGCTTGCTTGGGGCCTCATCAAATTGTGATTTGCCGTAGAGATTTTCTCGTGGGTTCAAGTCAGGAATATTGGTATCTGAAGTTTTAGCTAAGATATTGAATGCCAATTCCTCAGCAGTGACATCGTCACTCTCATCGCCATTGACAACCTGAACAATATTAGCCAAATTTTTGCTAACCGCTGGGTCGTTGAGGTAATTCGCCAAAATCGCGTCTCGATCCAGAACAGCGGCGCCAGCCAAGCTATTGGCATTTGTTAAGGAAGTAGGAGTTGGCGGGAAGTTAGCCTGATGGATGTTGTTAGTAATTGAGCTGAATGACGTAGCTGATGAGTTGTGTCGACTTCGATTATCGCAGTACGAAGAACTTGTAGTTGTAGAAAACGCAGGCATGAAAGATTGCGAAGATTGAGGAGGAAGGAAGTCATGTTGTTGAGCAGCGGTGAAAAATGAGACCGACTCTAGTATCGGGGTAGTCAACCTTGATGGCAAGTTTGGCGACAATTGTTCTTCAGAAGAAGGAGACTTCAACGGCATCGAAGGTAACAAATCTAATTTCAAGTTAGCAAGATGTGGTTCGAGAAGATCTTTATTATTTTCCTTTGCAGGGGGCGGTGATGGGATACTTGATATACTTTCTCTAGCTGCGACACTTACGCAGTTGATAGCAGTTGTGGTAGCATTGACATTAACGTTAAGTGGTGAGGCTTTCGAGGTTGGTTTCTTGAGTAAACCAGGCAAACTGACCGTCGAATTTTTTTTTCTCATCGCTGGGGAAGTGGTGCCGCCACTGTTGGCGCTGGAAATGGTGGTGTTGACAGGAATTGAGTCAATTGAGTCGATTTCGTCATAATTGATAGACTCGATGTTCAGCTGGGTACTGGCTATATCGCTGGCATTGCAGCTATTACTAGCAGATGTTGATGTTGAACTGGCAGCGAGCTTGAAAGACGATAGGCTTCTTGCAACTTTTTTCGATAATGAACGTTTCAATTCCACCATTATTGTGATAGACAGGTGATGGTAGGCGTGGTTGGTGGTTAGTGAATGTAGAATGTAGTCAGTAGATACTGTCAGTAGTTACTGGTATAGCCGATTAGAGGATTCGCCGAGAAAAGAAAACAGGAAATAAAAAGAAAGGGATTTCAGGGGGATTTTATATATCAGATAAACACCTTAAATGGAGTTTATTTTCGCGAGTAAAATAAAATAAAATAGAAGCAGAAGCAGAAGCAAAAGCAGAAGCAAAAGCAAAAGCAGAAATAAACCAGAAGTAAAGCAGTAAATCAGAGAACCAGAGAACCAGAATACCAGAAAACCAGATAAACCAGATGGAAAAGTAAAAGTCTAGATCTGGATGATTACCTGGTACGGCTTCTTGCAGGCAGGCAGGCAGGGAGGCAAGGCATACTGGCTGGCTGTTGGAAAAAATTTTATTATGTGATGATTTATTCCGGTGCTGATGACTTTGAATTGACTTACTTAAAGTGTTGTACCATATTGTGAAACAATTTCTTCCCGGTTGGATTCTAACTGAAAAAATTGTTCCAACATGAAAATTTTTGTTTGGGGCACATAAATTGAGACAATACCGGCGGCAGCCTCATGCATGCGAATCCGATCAGCATGTTGCATTTAGCTATGCATCTGGCTGCATACATACATAACGATGCCCGTTGATGCGGCTGGCGGCGGCGGCTGCGCTGCCTGGTTATGGGCGATTGCACGGGCGTAGGAAAACCTGGTTCGCCAAAACCGGAGCGGTCACACGATGCAATCGCGTCCGTCAACAGGGTACTGTAACCAGGCTCCATAATTACTGATTTCGTCATGGTGTTAGTTAATTATTGATGATGGTAATTAATTAGAACGATCTTGATTATATGGAAAAAGTTTGATACATTACATTAGCGTGGCATATGTTGGAGCTACAGTCGATGGTCCTTAATTTTTGCATTGTATTGAATTGTATTTTTGATTGTCTTGTATTATCTTGTCTTGTCTTGTCTTGTTTGGTCTTGTGTGGTGTTCGCGTGATTACGAATAGTTACTGAAAATAATGAACAAGAAGAAGAAACTCTTCCTAAAACAGAACAAAAACAAACCCAGGACGCCTTGTTTCTGTCAAAAAACTAGCAACAGAATCGCAATTGCAAATACTATATAATTGCTATTGCCATTAACAATAATCACTGCGGACTTGTCTGAGCCTTCGTCCTGCTGGGTTGACCTTACCCAATGCTGGGTTGGGTTGGTTTAACTGGGCTCGCCACCAGCGCTCGCCACCAGCGCTCGCCACCAGGGCACCATTACAGAGACAAGTTAACACTAGCTAACCTCAATTTGTCAATAGTTTATTTGGTGCTGGCCCTGCTGCATTAACTGCCGCGGTAATAATGCGGCCAAACGCCTGGCTGCCAGGTTCCCTGCCTTAAAATTCTGCTCAGTCAGCTGACAAGAGGGCAACATGGCCATGGCCATGGCCAGGTCCAGCTCAGATTAATTACTATTTTTAGTCACTTGCCATAATAGGGAAAAATTGGCAACTGAGCATCGCGTTAATAATAGGCTAACCTAATCTGAAAAAAAAAAAATTAAAATAAAAATTGAAAAAATTAAAATAAAAAATAAAAATTAAAATAAAAAATTTTCCAACTCGCAGAAAATATCCAATATAATTTAAAATTCAATTATCTAAATATTTTAATATTATTGCATCCACCTAAAATGTTCTAAAATCGCCGGTGACTCAACCAACCATTTGAAATGTTTCGCTTTTTGCCGACCGCTAAAATTGTCTAACACCAGGCGGCGAGGCAGGCAGGCAACAACTGCACTGCCCTCCCTTAAATATTTTAGGTTGTCCTGGATCCCAATTAAATACAGTCAATGGCCTACTTGCCTTCGTGGAAATCGCAGTAAAACCTCCGCTTGGACCAATGGATATAAGTTATCTACAGAATGAAAATGAAAATGTTGTTCTTCCTTTAGCGGGTGTGTACGTGACTTGAATGTAATATTAAACATGTGAACTAACATATATGTGATCATAAAATAAAATAATAGTAGTGATGATAATAGTAATGGTAATAGTAATAGTAATGAGGTGTGGCAGTGGTTGTGTGTGAATTTATTTTCTTATGCTTGCACTGATCTATAACCAACTGGCGATCTGAATATTGCATCCCCTTCAGCGTAACCTCTACCTAACCCAAACCCAACACCTAACCAAACTGGGAATGCTCTTCTTTTAAATAATAAAACTGAAGCAACAACACCAACACCAAATCCAAGTCCGGTTTTGACCAAAGTATTGGATAACACAACGTCCCACTAGAATCAGTTGTTAGTATATTCATGTTTTCTGTAAGCTACGGCAACTCCAACTCCAATTCCCATTCCAATTCCAATTCCAATTCCCATTTACTCACTTTGTCATTCAATAACTTTTGAGATGCTGGTGATGATTTCTCTACTACTTCTGACATTTTCTTTTCCATGGTGGTAACAATTGTTTTGTATTATATATATTGCAGTGGTAATATTTCAACTAACAATAACCTGAAAATTAATTTTCCACTCGCCAGCGCCACCTAACCAGGAATACTGAAACTTTGATTGGTCGCCTGGCAGGCGGGGGTGTTTCATCCGCCATTTCAGGGGTGTCTATCTATTTTCCATCGACTGATTGATATAGAGAAACTTGAAACTAAGAGGATCGACACCATTTCGTGGAAAAATAAAAACTAACAACGAGCCTCTTTTCGTCACTTTTGTTTGCTCTTGTATTCAAATCAAACGCATCTAATACTTGACTATTTTTTTTTTTATGAATGGAATTGTACGACTTAGTTTAATTGGGTTTGTTGGGTTATTTATTTGGATTTGTGTTTCTTTGTATAATTCTGATTTGCAATACAATAGATCAAGTATACTTGAGATGATGCCAACTAATTTAGGTAAGGCTACTTTAATTTATCAACTAAAATTTTTATCAACAAAGGCGAGAAGCAATTTCATTCAATGGAATAATTATTATGGAACTTTTACTGACAACAAATCTTTTAAAGTCCCTCCTCAACAACCTCCAAGTTGGAATTTAACCCCGAAACAGATTTTATCAGAATGCGATGAATTATTAACTGCTGCCAAGCAGCATGATGATTATATTGGTCAACTAACTAATCCGACCGTTGAAAATTTAATCAAACCATTTTCTCAGTGGGAAAATAAACGGCTTGGTGTAATTAATAGACTCACGTTTTATCGTCAAGTGTCAACTGATGGGGATATTAGAAATGCTTCAACTGTTGCTGATCAAAAATTGTCTGATTATGCAATTGAATCAGGTTTAAGAGAAGATGTTTTCAAGAATGTCAAAAAAGTTTATGAAGACAATAAAGATAACGATAAGTTAGATCCAGAAACTAAGCGATTTATTTATAAATTATATTTGGCATATAAACGTAATGGATTAGAATTGCCAAAAGAACAACGAGACAAAGTTGAGAAAGTATCAAAAGAATTGAGTGAGTTATCAATTCAATTTAATAAAAACTTGGGTGAACAAAAGGAATTTTTGTTATTTACCAAAGAAGAATTGAATGGGTTACCTGAAGATGTTTTTGGGCAATTTGATATTGATAAAGATTCGGGGAAATATAAAGTTACATTTAAATATCCTGATATTATACCAACATTGAAGTATTCTAAAAATCCAGCTACCAGAAAGAAGGCATATTTAGGTGATCAAAATAAAGTCAGTGTCAATGCTGATATTCTCAAGGAAACTGTTACAAAAAGAGCAGAATTGGCAAACCTTTTAGGCTATAAGACTTACTCGCATTTCATTCTTGAAGAGAGAATGGCTAAAACTCCCGAAAACGTTATGAATTTTGAAAATGATTTATTGCAAAAATTATTACCTAAAGGTGAGAAAGAAATTGAAGCTTTAAAGCAGCTAAAAGCAAAAGATTATGAAATTCAAAAATTGCCTAAAAGCGATAACAGCTACTACTTTTGGGATCATGGTTACTACAATAATAAGCTTTTGCAAGAGAAATATTCAGTTGATGAACAGAAAATTTCTGAATACTTCCCAATTCAATCAACGATTCAAAAAATGTTGGGGTTTTATGAGACTTTATTCAGTTTAAAATTTCAAATTATCACTGACACCACCAAGAAATCAGTTTGGCATGAAGACGTTGAACAAATTGCAGTTTGGAAAATGGATGATCCTAATTCTCCAGAATTTGTTGGGTGGATCTTCTTTGATTTACATCCAAGAGATGGTAAATACGGCCATGCCGCTCAATTTTCAATTTTACCAGGTTACACTGATGAAGTTGCTAACACCAGAAATCATCCAGTGTGTGCTTTGGTGTGCAATTTTTCCAAACCTTCCAAGACAAAACCATCATTATTAAAACATTCCGAGGTCACTACATTTTTCCATGAATTGGGTCACGGAATTCATGATTTAGTTGCTGAAACTCATTACGCACGATTCCATGGTACTTCAGGGGCCTGGGATTTTGTTGAGGCACCATCGCAAATGCTTGAATTTTGGACGTGGACCGCACCACAATTGAAAAAATTGAGTAGTCACTACTTGACCGGTGATCCATTAGATGATTCGCTCATCGAAAGTTTAGTTAACTCTAAACATGTTAATGGAGGGTTAGCTAATTTGCGTCAATTACATTTTGGGTTATTTGATATGAAATTGCATAATTCTAACGGTACTGTGGACATTGATAACGCTTGGAACAGTTACAAGGAGAAAATCACGTTGATGAGCTTAGGAGGCGAAAGCACTCACGGCTATGGATCGTTCGGCCACATGATGGGGGGTTATGCTAGCGGGTACTATGGATACTTGTATAGTGAGGTTTTCGCTACTGATATTTATTACACCTTGTTTAAAAGTGACCCAATGAACACGAAGAACGGGATGCGGTATAGGGATATTGTGTTGAAGCGGGGAGGAAGCCGAGATGAATTGGATAATTTGAAAGAGTTGTTGGACAGGGAGCCAAATAATGAGGCATTCTTAAAGGAGATTGGTGTAAACTAAGGGGCCACTACTATTTGTCTAGGAGAAAAGAAAAAAGTATAATACACATATATAATAAAAGAGTTTTGTTGTATATCTAGAAAAAATCGAATATCTATGCATGTTAAAGCGAATGTAAAAAAGTAAAGAGTCGAATAGTCATTTTTTGTTGAGAATGTTCCATAACCCAGAAACATAACTGACCTCATTGTGAGTATTTGCAGTACCACTGGTAATTTCCCATAATGTAAATCCACCAAAAAGCGAATTTTCCCTCTGGGAACTAGTAATATTATCCAAAGTATTAATATCGATAATGAATTCAGAATCACAACTCGTGCAAAGTCCAATATACAATTTCATGTTTTGTTTTGTACTAGTATAATTAGTCCAAGTTGTCCAAGATGAATTGAAATTCAGGGGGTTGCTCAAGGAACAAGCATCGTTATTATAAAATTGAATAAAAGCCATATCAACCGCAGCACTATCATCGTCAAGTAATTCATATACCGATTTATCAGGGAACGGACATTGCGGGGTAGCCGAGATGAGTAATGTCTTTGTAGTCCAAAGTGATCTTAATTCAGTCACCAAAGCACCAATCCCAGTTGGTCTATTATTTTCAAGATCAAAATCAAACCCATCAATCTCAGCTTTACCAAATGGCTTAATGTACGATGAATTTGATGAATGAGGATTGAATGTGTTATATATGATATTAGCCACCTCCCTTCCTTCTTCATCATTGTTGACCCCATAGTTTCCTAACCTTGCATCACCACCAAGCGATAACATCACTTTGATTCCCAATTTTTGACAATATTGAATATCCAGGGCGATTTGAGGACATGTTGAGCCACCACAGGCATTACCAAAATTATAATCAACATAGGTCGAGTTCCAATTATTTAAAAAGGAAATTATAACAATTCCAAAATTCTTCTGTTTGCAATAGGTCCCCAATGATTCTTGATTGATTCCCTGTCCCCAATAAACTGCAACGTTACTGTTATCCTCATAATATAGCCTGCTTGATGAAACAACATTTACCAAAAGGAAGAAAAACAACCCTCTCAAAAATAACATCTCAAAATTAGCTTGGCGAGTTTGCAATTTTTTTATCATTATTTACGCATTTTTATTGTAGTTATATATACTGTTCGACCTTTAAACCACCTCAATCTTTAAATAGTTTAATTCTTTACTGTTTGGAGGGCCGATGCATGTCAAACTCACTAGCGCCTCAGCACTTTCCCAACCATTGCCTATTTAGGAAACTATTGACCGCCTCAACTTCGGTAAACGGGGCTTGTTCGGAGGCTTACTTTTTTTTACCAAAGAGTTTCTCGTAGATTAATCCGGTGATTGACTTTGGATACAACAATAGTAAGAAATCGACAAATTCAACCACGATCTCAGTTCTAAGCCCATGTATTTGATCTTCCATTGACTTAAATTCCGATAACGCGGTGATTTCATCACCATCAGCTGAACTCCCTAACGGAGTATCTTTCCACACTGCTTCAAATTGTTGTATTTGTCCATTACTAGTGTTTTCACTGGTTATCACTATTGGTTGTTTTTCTGTTGAAATGCCATCTTTCTTGTTATATCTAGTTTGCATCTTATACAATTTGAAAATTTTGAAAACTAAAATTTTAAATCGTAAAATAAGTATCACTCGATCTATTATTTTCAAGAATCGAGTCAAAAGTTTATTCTTGCTGCTGACAAAATAATTCATTATAAATGATGATATTTCAAGTAAATTTATTATATTCTCTTCTATAACTTCATACCTGTCATACGTGAGTTTATGTATCTGAAGGTTTTTGAAAACTGATATCGCGAACGGGATTCCCGAATGGTTTTGAATTACAGTGACTAATTTGGAAAATTCAGTCCCCTCATTCTTGAATTTCCTCTCATTTCTTTTAATGATCGCTAGTTTCCTTAGATGTTCTATCTTTTCGTCGTTCATTACTTCTCAATTTTGATAGATATGTTTTGTTTGGTTGGCGCACTCATAAAAAATATCAAGAATCTTAATTTTTTTTTTTTTGGCCGCCAATTCACGCAGGGTTCTCCGACCCTCCGTCTGGGGTAAGCCATTTTCAAACATAAACGCATCCAATTACCAGATAAATAAGTGTTAGGTTTTAGACAGAATCTCTACATCTGGATTGTGATTGGCTCCCATTTATTACAAAAATTATTGGCTAACATTAAAATAACGATATCGGGGAAGTGCATGATTTTCCAATTCCCCCCAAAGTTGTGTATTATTTCTATAAAAAATTTTAGGTTTGTTCTTCTGCTGGAAATAAGTACTTATAATACAATTTTTGACCTTCATAATTGGATATAAAAGTACCTAAAGATCCAAGGTAACCTTCGTGTCTTAAGAAATATGCTTTCTTTTGCCCGGAAGACCAAAAATTAATCGCATAACTTAACGTTATTATCGTTTGTAGATGATTTCTAATAAATGACCCCGCGAAGAAAATTCTCTCTAATTTATATTTTTCAGCTTGTAAGTAAGCAATTTGTCCTATATTATTAGAAACTGCATAAAGTAATGATTTAGAGACATCACTTTGCTTGAATTTTGACAATCTTTGGAACTGTGACACTGAAGGGTAGTCTTGTTCACCTTGATTTAACGCAGTTGGATTATGATTAAGATCATGATTAGAAGTTGCTGGAGTAGCAATTTCTTCCTGGCTATCCAGCGATTGTAAACTATCCACACTCTCATTTATATTCACCTCTATTTCTTCGTGAGCATTACCATTAGTATAATCGCCGTCACTGTCGTACACACTTTCATCATTTTTATTATAACCACCATCCATTTTCCCAGTAACTGCTTTGAAAACTTTACCAAAACTACTAGCAATAGCTGACGATTTTAATCCAATCTTATTATAATCAGTACCATAAATATCTCTGATTAACATATCGACATTAGAATTATCACCATTACTTGCCATTGCCAACATTTCATCATAAGTTTTAGCATTAGTTAAAAGTGAAAGTAAACCCCATAAAGTACCACCTCCAATTGATGAACCTCCTATTCTAACAAATGTCTTTGGTCCAGTAACTTTAATCATTGATACTCCCGAACCAATGTTAACTAAAAGATATGGATAAACTTTATCATGTTGATTAACGTATTTTAATTTTCTCTCATCGGCAATTCTTAAATTAGTGTTATCATCATAAATGAATACTTCATTTGGGATATTATTAATGAGGAAATTTAATCCAGTGATCAAAGATTCCATTTCTTCTTTAGTGCCAAAAAATGGTTGTTGTTGCTGCGTACCAGCTTCGAGTATTTTGGTCCGAGGTTTTAATTGCAATTCATTACATAATCTTTGATGAAATTTTATTGCACCACCACCAGTTGCAATCAAATTAACTTGATGATTTTTAAAATCTTTAAGATAAGAATCAATATCTCGGTCCTCTATTATCCCATTTTCAATTTCAATATTAATAATTAACTTTTTCAAAAAACTTATAAATTCATTCAATTTTTCAGTCTCAATCTTGAAAAATTTTAAATTCCCACCTTGATCTTTATTCTTCGTGAAATATGTAACTTTTGCTAAGGACCCACCAATATCAACGCCTATATGATGAATTAACTCCGTCTGATTAGGTAAATAAATATCTTTACTCTTGTGTATTCTCCCACTTGATGAAAGTTTTAATGTTGGATCATTAGATATGTAGGCTTCGTCGATATTAAACGCTATAGGCATCCCTGGAGAAAATGAGTACTAGGTAAAAAGAATATGAAATAAAACACAAAGAAGAAGTAGATGAAGTAGAAGAAGTAAGTTAATTAGTTAGTTAAGAAAAAAAAAGCTATTTTGTGGAATAACATAGAATAAAAAGATTTAATTAAAAAGTAGTACTTATTTCTTTGGTCGGTCGCTTCGCTCGCTTAGTCATACGGATATTCTTGTTGGGTCCCCGGATACCGTAAAAATGTCCACTGGTCCAGCGAGACATGACTGGGAGGGATGCTGGGCGGCACTGGGAAGCAACCGGTGGGTTTTCCATCTCAATTTGGGGCCTTGGTTGCGCCCATCCCAGGCAGGGCGGGGCCGGGTTGGTCTGGGCTGAGCTGGGCAGAGCTGCAACCTTGTTTTGTGTTACACTTTTAGTATTTTATTTCAGCGAGGCCCCACCAAGAAAAAAGTTATTCGGCTGCCCAACTTTTGAACAAAACGGAAACAAAATTTTTTTTGGGGTGACGCAATAAACCCATCACAATGGAATCTGCCATCTTTTTGAAATTATCACGAGATACTCGCGTGATATTTTGTAACGTGAATATCACGCCTATATCACGCCCACGACCCACGAATTTTCGATCCAATAAAATCACCAGAAAAAAAAATATAATAAAATACTTTCATTAATATTCCATATAGACTAGAAAAGTCAAAGAATATAAAGCAATGGCTTCCGTCACCTCAGTTGTTAAATTAGGGGATTATATATTGAAATCCCCAACTTTATCTAAAGTATTTGTCCCAGTTTCCAAAATCTTTTGTGATTACGCTGGTTACAGAAAAATTGGTTTGAAATTTGATGATTTAATTTCTGAAGAAAGTGATGTTGTTCAAAAAGCAATTTCAAGATTACCAGCAAGTGAATCTTACGCTAGAAATTACAGAATTTTAACTGCTCATCAATGTTCTTTAACTCAACATTTATTGCCAAAGGATAAACAATTGAAACCTGAAGAAGATAGCCATTATTTAATTCCATACATTTTAGAAGCTGAAGCTGAAGCTGCTGAAAAACAAGAATTGGACAATATGGTCATTGTGAAACAATAAATATTATCATCATTTTTACATATATTAATAAATAAAAAATAGTCATATTGCAATACTAAAATGGGGTGGATGTAATTGTCGATTGTAAACATGCCTAATATCTTACAGGCGCGATAATAAACTATTTTGAAATATGGTTATATTGACAAAGCAACGTATGTAGAAAACAAAAATAATAAAATAAAGTAAAATCCTAATCCAGAAACAAACAAAATCAATAGAAAAAATAAAGATAAAAAAAATAAAAATAAACTAAAAAGTTCTAAAATATTAGTGTATAATACAGATCTCCGAAATCATCTAGATTTGAAGCGAATACCAAAAATAGAAAAAAATAAAAAATAAGAGAACAGGATAAGAAAATTAAGATAGAAGAGCATCTCTATCCCACTGCACTTTTTCTTTTAAGCCAATTAATAATTTTACTTGACCGTTTGTTTCGATTTGCACTAGATCTAACACTTGAATCTTCGTTGAATGTCAGTTGTGATAATTTCTTCTTCGGAGTTTTCAAAATCCCATTCAAGCTCAAACTTAAACTGGATTTAGTGTTAATCTTAAACAATGATCTAGCTTCAGTCTTCGGAGTAAAATTCTCATATGAATTGGTAATATCACCAATAATATTAGTTTCACAATCACTAGAATATTGATTGCAGCTAATGTTGTTGTGGTTGTCATTATTGTCATAGTCATCAAGATTACCATACTGCAATTCTGTGGCAATTGGTGATTGATTCTTAGTTGAAGTCAATGAAATTGTAGAACTTCGCTGTTGAATCGATGGGTGAATTATTGTCAAATCAACTTGAGATTCTTGAGTAATAGTTTGTGCTGATAAATGTGATTCATCATTGAAATTCACTGATGTCAATGTGTACCTTGAATTTCTATTATTCACTGGTGTGCAAGTTTGTTGTCGAGCAGTCGTAGTGCTTTCCCCTGATGAACTCATGCCATTGAATGAATTATTTCTAGAATGTGTTTTAATTCTTTGCAAAACAGGTGTAGATAATAATTTATCAAGTTCAGATTCATGATTACCATTATTATTAGTAGTAATAGCAGAAACACCAGTTGGAGTTGTGGCACTTTTCTTTGATGATAAAAAGTGCTGCAAAGAATTCAAAACTGAATCTTTTCTTCTATGACTATTAGAGAGTCTCACATTGACAGCCTTCTTCCTCTTATCATTAGCTGCTGGCGTAGCGGTTGCTTGGCCATCAGCTAACTGATTCAAATTCTTATGTGAGCTGCCAAACATCTTATAAAACTTCTTCTTGTTAGTAGTAATTTTCCCAGAATAATCATCGCTAACTGATACAGAAATACTATGAGATTTCTTATGACCAAATGACGCACTGCCAACTGATTTATTTTTCTGAGCCAAAGACTGTTCACTATTATCATTATTATTTTCATCTTGTATAGTTGGATTTTCTTCATTATCAAGAATTGACCCACAGACTGAACTCATTGAAGTATCAGCAGCAAAGGAATTGTTTGACTTGATTTCATCACTAAAATCATCGTTGCTTTGTTTACTGTTAAGTGTTGAATTTGCAGTCTCTGATTTGCCATTTTTCTCTTGAAATGTCTTTAATGATTCTAGAGGCTTTTCCAAAACATCATAAACAACTGGTTCAAAATTAAATCTCGTTGGCGACAATGATTTGCAAGTCTTGACATTTTTACCTGGACTACTGCTATTACTAGAAGTACTATTATTATTATTTCTTGCGAGACTCGGCGATAATATTGGTAATGACATCTTATGATTAACATCTTTTTCGTTAGCTTGAGAGTCAGATTTAATAATCAAACTTTCAGTAGATCTCAAAGCATCAATAATCATTTTTGAATTATCATAATAGTTTTGATATCTAGCAGCATTTCTCGCTCTTCTAGTTCCAATTGGTGCTGGTGGTTGTAATATACTACCAAATTTAGGACTTGGGGAACCATATTTTTTCAATTCGTCATTGCTATTGGTCTCAGAAAATTCAGAATTTAAACTAGTCGCCTCTTTTGTTAATGAAGTATTTGATGAAGTAGAAAATGAATTAGAATACATTGAAGGTTTCTTGCTTAACAATATATCGTCAAGACCTCCTACTCCTTCATATTCACCAACTCCTACTTCACCTCCTTCTTCTTCTTCTTCTTCTTCTTCGTCTTCCTCTTCTTCTTCTTCTTCTTCCACTATAGCATCATCAGCAGTTGGTGATAATTGACTATAAAAACTTTTTCTATTACCAACAGCATTATACAACCCCAACCCACTGCCAGTGTTAACTGCAAGTTTGCTATTAGATAAAACTGGTGGACTATTGAATATATAGTCAAATTCCGGAGCTGATTCAGTTCTTCGATGAAATTTTTTACTTTTCAAAAGTTGTTGTTTATCATCAAACCCACTAAAATCAAGGGCAGCATCTAAATCAATCATAGCCTCAGGGACATCAGAATTTTCATTAAACACAGTACCAGCTGTCATATAAAATTTCGATATCGAAGTCAGATTATTTAGACGATTATTCAATTCTTCAAGATTTGTAGAATCATTGTTTGGTTGATTATTTTCAGGAGTAGTTTCAGCAGAAGAAACTTCAGCAGTATTAGATATAGATTCAATAGAATACTTTGTACTTAAACTCACATCACTTTTCTTCACACTGACATTAGTTTTATTTTCGCTAGTGTTAGGAAATGAAAAATCTTTATTCTGAATCACTGCTGATTCTCCATCATTACTACTAATGCCACCACCACCACCACCAAATTTAAATCCTTGATTTTTAGTTGGACTAGATAATAAAGGAGTAGAATTATTGTTTGATGATGGATTATTTGTGGTATTAATGAACGTGATTCCCATAGAATCAAAATCACCGGATATTGCGGCACTTCGTCGGTGAGAATGGCCCTTTCTTTTTGGTTGCTGCTGGGGCTGGCCCTGCTGCTGAGCCTGAGACTGAGACTGAGGCTGAGACTGCTGCTGCTGCTGCTGGCTATTGGTTAGATTAGGAGAAAGACTTGAATTCTGGTTAGGCGACAATGTGGTTGTTATAGCAGACATGACGATTGTATTATTATTTCTTCTCTATTTCTAAAAGCCCTATGGTTAAAAAAAGGGCATAAAAAAACTAACAAAAATTACCCAAAATTGATGCTATTTTTCTGTACTTTTTGTGGCTTTTTATGTAAATTTTGCCTTCTATGATCTTCTATAATAAAAGATGGTTTATTGGAATGGTGTTGATGGAATGAAAAAACGAATGGACGCTGAATACTCGATCAGCAAAATGTAGTAGAACTGGAGACAAAATTTGAGAAGAGAAAAATTTGTAGGGTCCAGGGGAGGTCTTTAAAAGAATAGAAGATTATGGTCCAAAAAGCTATTCAAGAAGCTTCAAAGAACCAGAGAAATACTGATTAAATAGGGATTTAGGATCAGGCCAAAAAGAAAATTAATAGAAAAATAATTAGAGAAATTAAATAAAAATTTAGCAAAAAAAACGAACGAACGAACGAAAAAGAAAACCGGGAAAAAAAGTAAAAAAAAAAAAAAAAAAAAAAAAAGGAACTACTAAAAAATAAAAAAAAAATGTGACTCAGGAGGATTATGATATCAAACGATTGCTAAAAAAGAAAGAAAAAAAATAAAATATAATTGATAGCTGGCCATTAACTTAACCAGCAGTAATAAAAGTGGAGATATGATAAACGAATAGATAAAATATAAAAATGTAATAACGAGATTTAAGAAAAAAATAGAAAGTTTGATACGAGGGGAAAATAAAGTATCGAAGAGTTAAGTTAAAAATAAAATGGATATAATAACCAGTAAATGATAAATTTCCAGATAGCAAAGTTCAGTAGCCAAAACTCAACTTATTTTTGTATGTCTTGAGACAATTTTCTGGCATTTCTTTTCCTAATTGTTTTATATTATTGTTTTTGTTTTTGAATTCGTTTCTCAATTCTGAATACGAGTGCAACTACCCGCAGCTACACGCAGGAGTGTCCATACAAGCCCGCAGGGGCAGTGCAGTAAGATGCGCAAAGAAACCATCACCACCGTTCCAAATTAAGAGGGTCAAACCCAATTTAACCACCTCCAATTTGGTAGTAATCCATAAACAATCAGCCAACTTCCAGCACCGGTTTTTCTTTATACAATATTGTTATTATTATTTATTGTTGATTATTCCTAGACACATTTTTGGTTTCTTTTGAGTTATAACCTTAAATCTTGTTTCGTTTTTTTCTTATTGCCCCACCTTTTTTTTTGTTGTTACACTCAAACTCTTTTTTTTCTCTCCTTTGGTAATCAATCAATCGTCGGATGATTCGCTTTTTTCATTCATTGCCTTAGCCACGTAAAAGTCAATTAGGGTTTAATTAAGTATAAGCCTGCCTAAATTTATTTATCCTTAATTTTTATTATTGTGTTCTTTTTTTTCGTTGTCAGTGCTACTTCAGTCCTGAATGTTTCGATGCAGCTCTGTAGCAGTGGTTGTCTCACCCATTGTGGTCTAAGGTATTTTTAGAAACTGCCAGATTTGTTTCTAGTATTAACCAGTTGGAAAGCCCTCAGGTTTCTATGGCATATTTGGAAAAGAAGCTTCTTTGATTAATACCCGCAACAACAATATTAGCAGCTTGCGAATTGTCTCTGTATCTTAATTTTCATTTGCTTGCAGAATCGATCGATCACAAGGTCATAATTATCTTGAAATTCTGGGCCTATGAAAAGTCAATGAGAATTTCCCCCTCTTAAATTTCCAACTTAAATCCCTTCCCTCCTAATCGCTTCTCCAACCGTTCTAAATTAAGCAGTTTTTATCAAAATCCAAAACTCAAAATCCGTTCATTAATTATTACACTGCTTAGTTCTTTCTAATGTATCTTTAATACCTACTTTAATTTATTGTAGTTGCATGCAAGTACTTTTATACTGCAAAAATGAAAAAGTATATGTATTTTTGTCTCATTAATCCACCTTCTGATTTAGGTGATAGATTTGAAGTGATTGAAGATATTGCTAATAATTATATCATTGAGAATGATGTACATAAGTATAATAGATACTATTTCTCTAAGTCAAATAGTGTCTTGTTTATAAAGGATTTATTATTATCATTTACAGTTTCATTTGAATTTCCTGATTCTAGATTGTCTGATGATGATTATATTGATAAATATATAAAAGCTAGATTACTTTCTTCTAGAATATCAATACTTTTTAATTTTGATAACGTTAATAACACGTGGGTGGTCAATTTGCTAGGTAAAGAAGAGTTAGAATTATATTTATATCGAAGCAGAGAGAAATCATTTGAAATTGAAAAATATTTCATTCTTATTAATGGTAAATTGTATTTGCATAGTACATTACATGGCATGAAATCTCATATTGAGGTTAATTCATTAACTGAAGATGAATTTAATCTTGATTTAGTATCTACTTCTGATATTTTTGTGAAGAACACTTTGTGTTATGTCATTAATAAAGAAATATCTGAAAGACATGATTCCTTAACAATTAATGTTAAAAATGAAAAAGAAATGACAGCTGATTTTATGTCAATAAAATTTATTTAAATAATACATATTTTATTTTTGATAATAATGGGGAGCATTCTAAAAAAATAAATCACAATGAAACTTGCAGAGATTCAGTTAATGTTTTTGTATATAATAATAGCCGTTTAGAAAGTTATCCAGATGACCAAACTGAAGAAACATTTAATTATATTGATGTTGATAGTGAAGTTGAAATTCATAATTATTTATTCAATAATACAAATAAAGATGATGTGTTTAATTATTTTGTATGGAAAGATGCATATTGTGAAGGTAAAAGTATACTATTAGGGGATAATTTTTGTTATAAAATACCTTTTACTAAATTACCATATATTATCCCTATGCTTATAATAAATAGTAAAAATAATGTGCTATATATAAAAAAACTTGAAACTAATTTACGCAAAATTAATGCTATTCCTTAAAAATCAGGTTCCACTTTGTTGTGGTTTGCCTTCTCTTTGACTACTACTAGTAGAAATATCATCTAATCTTATAATTAATACAAAAAATTCTCCAGGCATCAATCTTTCATTTCTTTCTGTACTACCAGGAGCATTTGGAACTAAATGAGTCCAACCATTTTGCTTAAATTAGCATGAACCTAGCTCTCTTGATATTCCTGATCTCTATCCCTCATAAAATCTACCGAGATTTTGTCCATCGATCCAGTTTTCTGATGGTTCTACTTCACTTACCATTTCAGCATACCTTTCTCTATATACATCAATTATAGAATTCCATCTCCAATATTAGCTTCCCAAGTTAATCATTTCATACGGATGAATTTGGCAAAATTTTTCTGATGTAAGGTTTCAGGATATTAATTAATTGAGACTTTTTCTTGTCTGTAAAATTTCTGATTTTGGATTAGTTTTTGATTTTTTTCTCCTGATTTGAATTTCCATAACAGCCAACCCTGCTACACGCTCAGTCAACGGGTCGATGATAATTTGTATTCAATGATCATCGGCAAGATATTTCTGCTTTTTCATTTTTTTTATTTTTTTTTTGGTTATCAATATGGTACTATCATCACGATGTATAATCCAGCGATTAGAGATCTTTAGCAATTTCGGGTTATGCAATGCCAAGCATAGATTTGGTGATATGTTTTGAAAGAAAAATGAAAATTGAAAATGCGTCGCGCTGGATTAGTAAGGGTGGGTTAACTGCTATAATACAATCTCAGTAAACCGAAATATCAATTTCCTAAGCTATGTCAACCGATAAAATCAAACATCGGGTTACGATGATTACGGTAACCAAACAAAACGAATATAATCCTGATGGACTCACCCTTTCCCGAGGGAAATGGACCTTACCAAATGGGCAATACCAAAGACAAGACCGACTAATTATCAGCAAGGACATTTATGGAGATTTAATCTCGACTTCAAGTCTTGAGCAACTTGAAGAATTTGCTATTCAATGGTCACTTTACAATAATTCAATCGTTCAAAAACAATTGGAGGCAAAACATGAAAAATTGAGGGACTTGAATAATCCATTTAGTAAATTGATCGAGCTGGGTTATACAGTGTATACTAAATCAGATCCTGAGAAATTTGTCGAATTTTTAAATGACAATAATATTAATGATTTTGATATTAATTCTAAAAATTTTATTAAAAATCCTGTGTCTTATAATTTTTTCAATAATGATTATGAATCTGGTAAAATTACTGAGAACTTAATTTTGTTTTTGCAAAAATTAATTTGTGGTAAAGAAACAGCAGATGATAGAAAACAATACTGTTTGGAAAATTATCGTGATTTATTGAGTAATGTTTCGTCTATTTCGATTGAGTTTAATAATAGTCTAATGCCATCAAAATTAAAATACCAACAAGAACAAGATTTGGTTGTCACATTATATTGGAACTCAGGTTCTATGACAAATATCAGTTCAACTATTTATAAATCCGATAATTATAAGAGAGAACTTGGGATATTTGAAGTTGACTCTCGCGCATCGCAGTTGAATGATTTAAGTATATTTGGACTTAGTGCTGAGTTACCGTCATTTTTAATCCCACCTCCAGCTGATGGCAGTAAAATCACTGATGAATATAAAGAAAAGATATTAGCTGACGATAATGATATTCGAGTTGGTCAGAAAACCATGTTTTTCATGAAACCTCGCCATTTATCGTTATATGATAAATTAATTTATAATTCAAGTTTTAAAATTCCTATAGGACTTCATCCAGTACATGAAGTATCTGTTAAAGTTGACAATTCAACCAAAAAAGATTCTTTATCGGGGAAAATAGTTTTCGTACCACCAATGAATAAGAAATTATTTGATTGCGAATTATATTCTTATTATAGAATTCCAAATTCATTATTTTTAGATAAGAACGAGTATGCTGATGGGAAATATATTGACTTAATTGGAGTTTGGGGTGAAACTGATTTGGAAATTCCATCATATAGGACTGCACAGTGGGGAAGTAATGCATTGTTCCGAATTAATGTTGAAACCGTGGAAGACGACACTGGAAATTTGGATAAAATAAATGATGCTGATTATGTTGACTTATATGATATCAAATTGCATTCAAGATATCAACCAGTTAAAGACGGTGATTACACTACTAATGCTTTACCCAAACCTGATTTATTTTGGGCTTGCGAAGCTAACAATGGGAAATTGTCAAAAGCTGCTGAAGATAAATTAATTAAGAAATCAAAAGTAGAAGAACTTCAAAGTAATTATGATTCAGAGTTAATTTTCAAGAACCCGTTGGATATGAAAACAAGATTGAATATGGATGGGCTATTCACTGATAACACTGTGTTTTATCATTTCACCAATGACGTTCAGGAACTTGCCGGAGTAAATTTCCAAGATTTCTATCAAATTCCAAATGGTAATATCTCCGATTACATCAATATTCAAACCTTTACAATTTTGACAGTAATTGCCAGTTTTGTCTATCTAACCAAATCATTTATTCCTAAAGCAAAATCAATTCCCCCACAAACAGATGCCAAAAAGGAAACTAAAAAAGAAAAATAAAAAAAAATAAACAAGATAAAACCATGCATTTTAATTCATTTTAGGATATCAAACTCCTCCCAGTCACCTTTCTCCACACTGTTGTATACTTTTACAATCTTTTTAAATCTAACGTTTTTGTCATTGCTTGTTTTAGCAATTGTGGTTATTTCTTTTGTAGTTCCATCTAGTAGCTCCCATTTAAGTTGGTTGATTACTTCGTCACTGGGTATCGTTACCGTTGAACTTCTTTTTAAAATTGATTTTGGAGCTTCATTACTAATATTATTACTACTCAGTGACAGACTAGAACATGATGATTCGGTACTACTCTGAAATGAAAAGATACTATCGGAATCATCCTCCTCCTCGTATTCGCTACTGTATTCCTCGAACTCCCAGAGTCCTAGCTGCTCGTCATACTTTATTCCTTGCTGTTGTGCTGCACCGGTAATTTTAGCCGGCTTCTTTGGTGTTAAAGTCCGCACGACCTTTGTTCTTTTGTTATTGGAGAACCTTCTTCTCAAAGTTGGATTATCATAGATCGATCTATTCATATTATTGTCCAATTAATATAATAAAGAAGAGATAATTACAAATTTGAAAATTTTTTAACAATTATTGATTACTATTTTATTTTAACCAGGTAATAAAGGCAACGTGCTTCCCAGATGGATCGGTATGTATGTCAAACGGTAAAGCTGGAGAGTGAGATTCCTAAATTTGACCGCACGTTGTCTGCCGTACGACACTCCTTCGCGTGAGCCACACCTGCGCCACAACTCTACATAACATATCAAGTGCAAGTTTTCGTTTATTAAATCATTGAGGAAATTAATATTAAATAATTATATAAGAATAGCATGAGGTGATTGTTCATTTTTATTTTAGATCGATCCATACCCACTTCCTCTAGGGTAAGTAACTCTGTCAGCCACAGGATAAGCAACACCTTCTTCGTATGGGTAAACTGAAATGATATAAAGAGAATGAATCAAACCAGGCAAGAATCCCAAGCAACAAAGCAAAATATTAATAAATACTAAGAAAATGTTAGTAAAAAAGAAACCATAAGCTATGCAGTTGTCTCTCACTTACAGTCTGCACTACATCCTCTCTTCATAAACACCGGAATCGGTGGGAAGATAATAGCCAAAACCACAGCGAACCAATCTCTAGCGTGCATTGTCTAAAAGTGTATCTGTCTTGAAAGTTTTTTATAATCAAAAAGTGAAAGTAATTGATTAAATAAATTATATATATATATATATATATATATTTATATATTTTGACAGGAGATGAGATGATGGCAAACCTTTTTTTTGTTGCACCTGTCGATAAGTATGGTTGCTACTGTACCGGGTGACCGACGTTATGCTCGTTTTTCAATTAGGGCTCCACTATGCATGAGAGAGTTGATGGTGACTATGGAGCAAAGCAAACCGAACGGATATCCGAGAATTTTAACAAATTTTAGCTAGATACAGCTTGTTCATTGTTTAGGTGATGTATATGAGTATCGTTGATCTAGTTGTAATTCGGTGTGCCACATTTGTAGGGGCTATCCATATTGTGGCTGACTATAGTATAAAGAATGGCGTTGATGCTAAATGGCATTCTCATAAGACTCTTGCTGGGTATTTTCTGCTCTAGTGTTATTTCAGAGCAGTTTGATTTGGTCTGCGCTGATTCCTAAACAGGCGGTGACCAAAGAGGTTTTTGCCTCGCATCAACGAACTCTTTCAACCAGTTCTAACTAAAGGATGAGTTCTTTCAATTGTCACAGGTCTCTAAAATGGATATCTTTCTTTCCAACAATGAATGTGCACTAATATAAACTGTTTGTTTCCCATCCAGGATACTTTTGTAAATGCTGGCGATAACTTATAATAAGCGCCATAACCTGTAGGCGCTAGCACAGTCAACCTTCGTATAACCCAAAAAAAAAGGAAATCTATCGTGTTAAATGATATTGAATGTGGTGAGAGTGCTGTTATGATTTGAGCAATGTCGAGCAATTCGTTGATATTTGAGTCTCGCGAATAGAATGCAGGATGATGGTTAGCAGAAAGTAGGGGATAATATTTAAGGTGTTTTTTTACTATCAGACCAATTACTGCCTCCTTGAAACTCATTTTTGGATATTCATGCATAAATGATGCCTTTCGTTACTACAAACGGTTGAGGCTTCACAGATAGACTTCTCTTCCTAAAAATTTACTCCCCGAAATTGCAAAGTAATCTAGGCGATAGCACTTGACAGTGATGTCTGATACCAGCAAACCAAGAATTTTGATATACTACAATCAAGATAATAAGAATATCTCTATTAGAGTGGCTAATGGGCTGCATTACTATCTCCATTTTCTACAATTTGTAAATAGCAACAGGTGTCAGAACCTGGCATACATTTCAGCTCGAGTACCCTGGCCAATGTGGCTCCCGAGTTAAGAATTGCAGAATGATTGATCTCATTCAGTGAAAACTATAATAACTTAACAGAATGTTTGCAGGGAGAGGTGTATAATAATTATGTTTAGTATTCTATTCACTCAGTTCCTGCTGGCATCGTCTAACACCTTCCAACAGCACCCATGTCGCCCCAATCCTAAATTAGTTAATCCAACTCTCGGGACCCACAATTATCCAAGCAAAACAGAAAAAACAAAAAAGGAGTTTCAGTTGTTGGAAAAGTTGAAAGATTCCCTTAGTCATTCAGCAAAAAAAAATAATTAATGCATGTTGCAAAATTCTAGTCTGTTACGCTCGCTCGTGATGGAATGAATCGATTTTGATTCTACATAGAAACCCCGTCAGGCAGTAAAGTTCTTTAAGGTTGGCGCAATAATTAAAGGAATTTTATGCGGTAATTTCGCACTATTTAGTTACTACCAGATATTAGCGTCAGCTGCTATAGATTAGTGCGAAGCAAAAGTTCACTGGTGGATACCTGAAATTTTTCTGGCACCGTTTGGGAGCGCGTCTGCGGTCAGTAAATTAGATACCGGGGTCACCCCAGAGAGATATTTCGATAGATAGATAGATAGATATTTCGATAGATAGAGAGATAGGTGTACTTCATTCGAATGAGTTGTTATCATCTTGTCAATTCTACATAGAAGAACGGTATTTGTTGCCCTGCCCATGGGGGACAAACAACAGGCAACAGGCAACTCTCTGAAACTGAGCAGCGGGGGGCGTTCACGTATTTATGACACGTATAACATAATTACACAATAGAAATAAAAAGAAACCAAAAAAATAAAAAAAAAAATTGATAAGCAACTCCGGTTGGAATTTCATAATTAAGATTTTCTAGAACAATAATAATGATAATAGATAATATTAATTGGCATACATAATTAGATATTATGATTTACGAGTAATCTTTACAAATGTAGACAAAACATGTCCAAGTACGATATGTGATAATGCGGGCCAGGATCAGAAGATCTGCTGCTGATGTGGGTCGATCGATCTCAAAGCGAATAAAGACAGGGTAACGCGGCGTTATCCACATAATATTTTTAGCACATATTGTGTAAAGGCTGTACTATGGTGGCGTTGGTATATATTTATATATACTATACCATACTATACCATACTATACCATGCAATACTGCTATACCATACACTTTGCGCCAGAAAAATGTCCAGATGTCAGGAGACAGTGCCCCACCTCCGCGTCATTGTATTCAGAGTAATTAACTGGCAACACAGAGAGGGGCTACCAACCAGTCACTTAATTGGCTGATGGTAAATTGTAGCTACCGTTGGTACCACTGGACCAGTTGTCAATTTACCAGTAGCACCCGGTAGTGGCCATGGTTACCGACATATTTGGAGACTGCTGCGGTAACAATAGGAATATATTTTATTTTTAATTAGCAACCTACTTACTCACTTACTTACTTACTTGCTTACTTGCTTACTTCTTTATATTTTAAGTATATCTACGATATATATCGCGTAATTAAAAATAATCATAAATTAGCAACCCAACTGATCACCACCACCTTAAGGTGCAACCGCAGCTGGCACCTTAATTAAGGTGGGTTGCACCTGGGTGGATACGTGTATATACCAATTTGTTACAGCTTACTATGGCCAACGCCAAGTTCATCCACTATGTGAAATGGCAACCATTAGCTCCTTTAGTCGGGTTGCTCAGTTCCCATTGCGCAACTCTACGCCCATCGACGCATCGCAATGCAATATTCCCAGTGGATTTGGCGTACAACTTTAAATGGCAGGAAAGTATTGCACTAAAATTCATGAACTGTGAGTAATAAGTAACCCTACTGCAGCCCGTGGTAGAATCAAAAAGTCTTCAAATTTTTTTATTTTTGATCATTTATTTTCAATTACTTTTCTCCAAATTTTTTTTTTCCTCTCTCAAAAAAAATATTTTTCTTTTTTTTTTTTTTTTTTCCCTTTAGTTTGTGCCCAATTTGCATTTCCCGCTATAGTGGTGTTGTTCTTTTTTCCCTTACAAAATTAACAGCAATACAATATTTTCTTTTCTTTTATATTTTTACACAAACATTTCTTTATTATAATTATTATTTTATTAAATATCTTTTATTTATTTAAGAGCTATTTAATTTAATTTAATTTTATTTCATTTCTATTCTACTTCAACAACAACAACAACAACAACAAAAGAATTTTTTGTTTTCTGACCACTTAGTTGTGCTGTTCAGAAAAAAAAGCCACTTACTTTCCTCAGCTCAGCTCAACGAGTTTTTGCCACCCGTCGTTTGTCGGCTTGTTGCGCCTCAGCCTCCTGCTTGCCTGCCTTGCCTTGCCACCCCCTTTTCTCACGTTTTTTGTTCACTTAAACGGGGTGTCGTTATTATTTTAATAATATATTATTATTAATATTTTATTTGGCCCGCTGGCTCATAACTCAACCACACAATCGGGGTTCATAACCTTTTTTTTTAAATAAATCAATATAAAATCAATTATACTCCTCCAGTCAGGGATACATAACCAAGATGGCATTATCTTCACAAGCTTTATCATCAAATACATTTAGACGTGCTTATCAAAAGCCTTCATTAATTGGCAGTGGTTTTACCAATAACAACAACAACAATAATAATAATAATAATAACCACCACAACAACCACAACAATAACAGCAAAAGGATCCACAGTATCAATTCAGGATTTGTTACTCGTCAACAGAGAGATTATTATTCATGTTCTTCTGATGATGATAGTGATTTCCTTTCTAGCGATAACGAAAATTTAATTGCTAACAATAAAAACCATCGTATACCATTGGCAGATAGAAGAAGATGCTCTTTGCCGTTTATTTCAAAACCAATTCGAAAGAATAGTAAATCGTTTTCTGGAAATGTTATTGATGGTTTGAATTCAACAAATGCAAACATTGTTAAAATTATTAGTAATTCACAGTACAACAAAGATGGTAGTATTTATACCGGTGCTAATGCTAATGCTGCTGCTAATGCTGCTAACGCTGCTGCTGCTGCTGCCGCTGCTGCTCAATGTGCCACATCTATGAGCACGTCAAACAACAACAATAATAATGGTAATACTACAACCGCCACTAATAATAATGAAAACTTAAATGACGATCAACCGCTTCCTAATTCTGATATTGTTGCTAGATCAAGATGCTTTGATTATTTGGTAGGGGCCATTGACGAAGCTTGGGCTCGTTATTGCGATACCACTTCTTTTGCTGAAAATAAGATGTATGATAGTTTGGATATTGGCGACGATGTTCCAGCTACGCCAGCTTCTACTGCTAGTTCAGATTATGATTCTGATTACAAATCCGATGGTACTGATTTGACTGATTATGAATCAGAGTTTGAATTTAACAATCACAAGAATCAAAAGAAGAAAGTTTCCCAACAACCAGAATCTATAAAATTTCAACATTTGAAGGATCGTCTTATTAAGGCTAAAGACTTTTTGCAAGATTATGTTGAATCTCCTTCCTCTAATGATGGCGTTACCTTTTGGGCAAGATGGGATTTAATTAAATATGCAACTATTGAATTAGTTGAAGATGATGACGATGATGAAATTATTGAAGACACAATAGAAGACTTGGAGAATGGTCGATGCTTTTACAACAATTAATCAGTTTGCAAACAAACAAACGAAATAAGATATAATGCAAAAAAAAATTAATAATCAAAGAAATTGAACAATAAGATTTTGGAAACGTGTATACTAGGTGTAAAGATATTTGGATATGAATTTGTTTTTTAATAATATTAGTTTTTTAACAGTGAAACAAGAAAAAAAAAAAGAAAGAAAAAAAAAAGTTTCGAGGATAAAGATATAAATATTTTGGGTAAAGGGTTAATTTGTTATTTTTTTGTGATCTCTGTGTTTAATTCTTGTTGAACTCAAATTTTATCGTTTGAGATTTGACCTAACAAAAGAGAAAAAATTCAAAATAAAGAGATGAATTTTTTTTCTTGTTTTTTCTTTGAAGATGATTTTTTTTTGTGCTATGTATATAACTTATGATATATATCAATATAAATTTTTATGAATGCTTTTTTTTGTCCTATTCTACCTTGTAAGGTTATCATAACTTTGAAACCCGTTGTTATACTACTTATCCTGTGAGGTGACACATTCAAAGCCCTTCTGAAGAAAAGCAGAGCCGTATTGTTGACACTCATCTCCTTTTTTTTTTCAAACCAAGTGGCATCTACTGGTAAACCTGTGGGGATCATACATAACCATTGCGTTTCAGCAGTTTCATCATTTCTCTGTTGACATCTACAAAAAAATTAAATCAAAACAAATCAAAATAAAAAAATAAAAAAGTTTCTCTTGCTATATAATTTGCTATATCCCGCCCTCTATTTCCTTTTTGAAAGATTAGGATGTCAGATAATCCTACTGACGATTATACTAGTTGTAACATGGAAACCCGTGCCTCTGCGTCTAATCAGGATCATAGTTCTAGCAGACAACAAGACAGGCCAAACTTGAAAAGCAACTTCTATTTAAGTCTTGAAGATATTAAAAATAAAGCTTTTGGCCTGAAGAAAAATGAGAGAAATAAAGGCGACGAGACTGAACCATTATTGACTCCAACTCGAAGGGGTCTACAAAATACTGCCCCATCTCCTCAGATAAGACCAACTTTCCAATTGGCTAGTAGTCCAAGTGATATCAGATCTACCGTCTTGGCAACATCTCATAAGTTGTTAAATGAAACTTATGGTACCAATATTCGCTCTCCTATATTGATGAGAACAAGATCTGAGAAAGCTGCAATTCCTACAACGACGCCATCAAAAATTAATTTGAACGATACTGACAATGAAGGTGGTGGTGCTGATCATGATTATTTCAATTATGGCGCAATAAATACCAATAGTGATACGAATAACGATCATAGTGAAAGATCATCACTTAATATGACGAATTCATTTCTTAGTGTCAATCAAATGGAAAAGCTGCAACCACAGGCGAAAAACCCTTTGGCAAAGACATTAACCACTGATGATTTCCAAATGTTGGGTCCTGAAATGTCTAACCATTTTGTACTATCAGAGATAAACAGTATTCAAGACGCTGGTAATATCGATGAACCCCCAAGATTTCAAAGGCATTTCTATGATGATTTCACAACTATTGATTGGGTATATGATAATGATAAATTGTCGGATTATAAGTACGTTTTAAATAATTGGCGTGGCTTAAGAGGGAAATTACTTAGATTAGGTGAATTAATGAAAGATTGGATATTAATTGCTATTGTTGCTGGAACATTTGCCGTGATTGCATTTGTCATTGATAAATGTGAATTTTTGTTGGTTGATTTAAGAAGAGGGTATTGTAAAACTAGTTGGTTTTCCAATGAATTTCAGTGTTGTTCAAAGGGCCCAATCAATGATAATGAAGTAGTATGTGAAAATTGGGCTCAATGGTCATCTCTTTTTCCAGTTGAGAATAAAAGTACTTTGGAATTTTTCATTTATGTTTTCACCAGTTTGATATTGGCTATCATTTCAGTTTTGATCACATTAACCACTAAAAATGAAAATCCGTTAGCTGAAAATGCTCTTAAAACCGATGAATCAAGTGGCAGTAGTAATGGTAACAGCAGCGGTGGAAATAATAGGTCTAATAGCGAAATCATTTCCGAAAAAGACCCAAAACATGGCACATTGGTTATATATTCCGCAGCTGGTTCTGGGGTTCCTGAAGTTAAAACTATTTTATCTGGTTTCGTTATAAGAAGATTTCTTGGGGTTTATACGCTTCTCGCTAAAGCTGTTGGGTTAATTTGTGGTATTGCTTCAGGTTTAACTATTGGTAAAGAAGGTCCGTACGTTCATTTAGCTTCATGTGTTGGAAACCTTTGCTGTAGAATTTTCAAGAAATATCAAGATAATGAATTAATGAAAAGACAGATCTTATCGGCTGCTACAAGTGCCGGTTTTGCTTTAGCGTTTGGCTCACCATTGGGTGGGGTTTTATTCAGTCTAGAAGAAATCACTTATTATATTACTGGATCGCAACTATTTAAAATTTTCTTTTGTGCGATTGCCAGCATATTATTTTTACAATTTTTTGATCCTTATGGAACTGGCAAAGCTGTTATGTTTGAAATTAATTATTCATCAGATTGGAAACCTGCAGAATTAATATTTTTCATTATTATTGGAGCAGTTGGTGGGTTACACGGGGCATTTTTCTGTAAATTTGTTGGAGTTTGGTGGCCAAAATGGTTTCGATCAATGAAATTTATTCACAATAAATACATTAAAGAAGTTGTCTTGATTTCCGTGGCCACTTCCTGTGTTACATTTTTCAACCCTTATACTAGACAACCAATCCCAGAACTAATGCTTGATTTAGCTAAACCTTGTGATTATTCAAGTGGGAAAGTTTCTGAATTATGTCCTGCAGATTTTCAAACTTTCCCTACATCAATTTGGAGTTTATTGCATGCATTCTCTATAAAATTGGTTTTAACTGCTGTAACTTATGGTATTAAAGTACCATCAGGGATTTACGTTCCAAGTATGGTGTTAGGTGCAATGTTCGGTAGAAGCTTTGCGATGATTATTCAATATTTACAAGTTCAATATCCACAAATCTTCATTTCACCTGATAATTGTTCAATAGCTAACGGGGGTCCATGTATTGATTTTGGAATTTATGCAATGATTGGTGCTGGTGCTTTCATGGCTGGCATTACCAGAATGAACGTGACATTAGCAACAACATTGTTTGAAATCACAGCTAGTTACACTTATATTTTACCAATTTCAATTTCAATTGCTGTTGCTAATTGGGTTGCAAATTCAATTGAACCAAGTTCCTTGTATGAGATTTTAATTGTTAATCATAATTTCCCATTTTTGAAAAACACTAAAGTTATCGGATTTGGTAAAGATATCACAATTAGAGAATTAGTTGATAATAATTGCGTGGATAAAGAAGATCAAGTCAATATCAATTCACCACTGGAAAGTGAAGGCACGGTCACTATGACTGAGTTAAGAACTCAATTGTTAAGCATGCAAAACAAGGGAATGTTCGATGGCTGTTTACCAGTTCTTCAAGATGAAGTGCTTATTGGGATCTTACCTGCACCAGATTTGGAATTTAGCTTGGATAAGTTACGAGAATTTTGTCTTGAATATTCCTTTAAACATGAGGTGTTATGTAAAATCATCCCGAAAACTGGTGGCAACTTGACTTGTGATAATGAAATTTCATCATCGATAACATCATCTAAACATTTATTAGCCAGTGAAATTTTGAATGAATTAACTGATTTCACTACGATATTAGATCGATCCCCAATACAATTGGATATCAATACAAAACTTTCACTTGTTGAGGTGATATTTAAAAGGGTTGGTAATCGATCAATTTGTGTTTTGGATAAAGGGAAGTTCATTGGGGTTCTTCACAAAAAATTGTTTATCACTTACTGCCGTGAGAAGAAATTTAACTAGGTTATATAGATTATTTATTTGGCTTTTAATGGATACATTCGATTTACACATACGTATATCTTATTTAAGATGCTTTGCATCTGCAGGTCAGAATCACAAATAATTGGAGGGAGCGGAAATTACCAATTAAAAAAAAACAAAAAAAGAAAACTAACTTTTGGATTAATTTATAAGAGGCCTTTACTTTGATTTATCATTATTAAGCAATCATGAGTTCTCCAAATAAGACAATCAGGTCAGCTGTTGTAGTGATTGATGAGCCGGAGAAATATTTACAATATGAAATAATGATAAAAGAGACGTTGCGATTATTGCTCACTCAAGCAAAAGGAGAATTGAGTAATGAAGCGATTCGTGAAAAGCTCGGGAATTGCAAAGAAGATGATGACAAATTGCAGACGTACAAAAAGATTAAAGATCTGAGATCTAAGTTTTTATATATATTGATAACTCCCAAAATCACAGAATTGAACGTGCTTAGTTCTTACTTATTCCATTTCTATACCCTTTCAAGAAGACTTATCCTTTCAATGGAAAAGGATTTTGGGTTTTCTATTGTACCACCAATTTTCTCACAAGTATTGTTCAATATTGAAGATATAAATGCAAAATATGAGGGCAAACATGTGTACGATTTTGATTTTGTTGCCTTACCTAATCTTTCACAAAGATTTGAATACTGGAAATACATTGACACACTCACTTTCCCATTAGTGAAATCGTTATCTCAAAGTGAAGTGAAATTAGTCTATGATGAAACGCACAATTTCTATTACAGTCAATGCCCAATTGGATGTCTAGGCGGGACATTTGATCATTTTCATGATGGCCATAAGATTTTGTTATCTACAGCAGTTTTCATAACTGAGCAATTGTTAGTTATTGGGTTATCCTGCGAAGAACTTTTAATCAAGAAGAAGTATAAAGAATTCATGCAAAGCTATGAAATAAGGAGTGAAGTTCTTCACAAATTTATTTGGCTATTGAAACCACATTTGAAAGTTGACATTTATGAATTGCATGATATTTATGGACCAACTGGGTTCGTCAAAGCATTAGACTTGTTATTGGTGACTAAAGAGACCGTTAAAGGTGGAGAAGCAGTTAACAAGTTTCGAGAAAGTAAAGGATTGTCAAAACTTGATGTGCTCGTGGTTGAATTACTTGAAGACGAAGCTAGAGATGATAAAATTAGTAGCACGGATATTCGTCAAGTACAATATGACGAGCTTGCCGCAATAACGAAGCCCGAAAATGAAACACAAATATATGTTTAGTTTTGTTGTATATTTACAGATTTTCCGTTTTTTTTATTTACCTAATGCTTGATTAATATTCAGTAACCCTTCCTGTAGGAGAATTCTATCAATGAATCTTGAAACGTACAATATAGCCCGAGGCAAGATCTTCCCATCGTAATTGTACTTTGCGTATAAATCTGCATTACTAAAATAAACATCAGCATTATATGTTTCAATCAATTTGGTTTCTTGATTAATCACTGGAGTCAATTCCACATAAACTTCTTGGAAGCTGCTGCTGTTGCTCCTGTAAGGTAGTCCATATTCTGATAATTTTTCCAAAGTAGAAGTTATAGACTCAGGTAAATTGAATTTAAGTACCACCGAATTATCCGTCTTTTTAGGTAAAATTTCTAAAATTCTTTCCTCCTCCTGAGACAGTGTCTGACTATTATTATTCTTCAATTTCACATCTTCGAAATTCCATGTGTATGTTGACCGGTAAGTTTTATAAGCAGTTGTTTGGAAAAAATTGTCAATGATCAAGGACAATAAATTAGATTTACCAGTGTCTGATATTTTATTTGGATCAAGAGTGATTGTCGACCGAAATGTGTTGCAATAGGCAAAGTAATCCTTCTCGTCTGAATTATACTGCTTCACTATACTGTGAATCTGCATGTCACTAGGTAATTTGTAGAAAGGAATATTCTCATATTTCTTGCTCAAATAGTACCCATACCCAATTGCCGACGCCCCCGATACGAGAACTGTTCGATTAATTATCTTTGTGAATGTCATTTTGATGATTAAAATGATATATCGCTTCGGCAAATTAGCTCGATGTCTGTGATAGAATTTTTTTTTCCCACATCTAGTTTTGAGATATTGATGGTGAGTCAGGTGGAGGCACAATAAAAGTCCAAAGTTACAGGGACTGTAATTTTTGATGCGTAATAATCTTATAATTCACACGCAGGTATTAAATTAAGTAGTTTTTGGACAGTGACACTGACCTTCAATTTTATTTTCAGCGCAGCAATTAAATGATTCTCCTGGATTTTGAGACTCGATGAATGCAGGCTATTGGGAATCCCCTTAATTTTGCAATTAACTGAACTTATCAGATTTTACGATGCTTCTAAATATATATTTTTTAAGTGGTATCAATATATATTCTGCCAACATGGACTCTATTAGATATTGTATTTCCAATTTTTGGAAATTCAGCAAAATTTAAAAAGAGAAAATGATATTCTTTGGTGAAAAAGGTAATAATGGCCCAGCAATTCGACCTTTCAAGATGACCACAAAACCGCCTTTTAGACCCTACCCTTACCTTACATTGAAGGACCACTTATGTCAACTATGGTTCAATCAGTACACTGTATTACTTGTTCTTATTGGGATTAAAGTTTTTTTATTCAAGATTTCGTTACATAACTCGATCAATTCAGCTCAAGAATCAACTGAAAACACTATAAATTTATTACAGCAATTAGCAAGTAACTTTGCTTCAATCCCAACCTATGCTGCTACAGGTGCTAATGCAATGATTGTCAAAAGTGTTCAGCAAGCCAATAATGCTACAATTGAAGGACTTCAATTGATTTTAAGTGGGGTTGAACAAATTATTATATTTTACATTCAATTAATGTTAGGAACTTATGTGTGTTTATTAACCGCTGCAGTTGACACAAGTGTTGATGTCGCTACAAATGCTACTGAGTCAGTGATTTCTTGGGTCAATGATACTTTGGTCACTGTATCTACTGGGCTTGAAACTGAAATGACTGATTTATCGACAATGATTAACAACGCCGCTACTGTCAGTGAATCAATTATTAATATTTTCTCTGGTAAATCAAATAAAAACACAACATTTGATAAAGTGAATTTAACAATTACATCACTTCTGCATCTTACGATACCATCGTCAATCAATGATAAATTACAAATGTTACTGAATAACACTCCAAATTTTGATCAAGTTGAAAATAAAACTAAGTCACTTATCAGTATCCCATTTCAATATGTGAAGACTAAACTTAACGATAGTACAATTTTTGATTTACCAAATAATTTAACTGTTCCTCAAGCTAAAAGTGTCCAACTTTTATCAAATCCAAATCAAGTCAAAGATGCTTTCGCTACTGTTACAAATGATATCGACAAGGCTATTATTACAATGATCGGTCTTGTCGCTTTAGCTGCACTCCTCATAATTTTGCCATTGTCTTATATGGAATTCCTCAGATGGAGAAAAGTTAGAATAATGGTCAATGAAATCATGCAAAGCAGCTATAGTAGTAGCAAATCTGAAATCTACGAAGTTATAGACAAGAATTACAATAAAGTGCCATTCTGGGTTGCTAGAATTTTTAATGGTATTTTACGAATTTCTTCTAGAAGAAGTCGATCACTTACTCATTGGTTAGCTTCATTTGCATTCTCGCCAGGTTCATTAGTGGTTTTGGCTATTGCCATGTCTGGTTTGCTTGCGGTTTCTCTTCAATATGTCATTCTCAGTATTGCTTCAACTGGATTATCTACAGCTAAAAATGAATTCAAGTCAATGGAAGCTGGTGTAACCAATCATCTCACTGATGCAGCTACAGATTGGGCCAATTCAACAAATAATTATTTGAACAACACCGAAGCTTCAATCAATAAAAATTTATTTGGATCGGTTGTTAATGTCACTGATGCAGTTAATAATACTATATCTGAGCTTTATGGTGATCTCGAATCTGAGTTGGAGAAAATTTTCAATAATACTGCTTTTGAAAGTCCTATAATGGCAGTGGTTAAATGTGTTATTGGTAATAAAGTTGATACCATTGAAAAAGGTTTAACTTGGGTTCATGATAAAGCTAAGATTTCTTTACCTCGAGTCAATCAATCCTACTTGTCATTCTCGAATGATGTTAATAACTCTGGACCAGGCAAATCAATAAAGGATGCTGAAGCGATGCTAGCTGCTATGATTGAATCAATAATTAAATCATACAAGAAATCACTAATGATAGAACTAACGATTTCCTTAATTTTTTTAGGAGTTTTCTTACTGCAAGTGTTGATTGGATGGGTGTTATTGTACTTGAAAATGAAACATCTAATTGATGATAGTGATGGGTTCGATAATAACAATGATACCGGTACAGGTTATGATGAAAAAGTCAATCCACAATCAATATTATTGAATTCACCATATCTTAGTGAGAAATTTCTCAGATCTAGAGAAACTCTACTTGATTTTGGACTTGAAGGCGGAACGATGGTTAGCCGTCACGGTGGTGGGCCCGCTGGGGAATCAACGAGTGATAGATCCTCAACTAGGGATTTTCTAATGGTTACTCCACCTAGGGCAAAGTTGAGGAAAAATAACACTTTTAGTGGATTCTTTAGCTCAGAAAAGTCGTAACAAAAAACCAAAAATTATAAAAAATTATTAAAAAGTTGCAACCTGACTTGTTGTTCCCTGGTTCAACAACAACCCCTGGAGCTTTTTCCTTTAAAGGTGAGAAGTCCTGGAAATGCCTTTGGGGTTTTTGGATGGGGTGTAGGCAATAGGCGGCTTGCTTTGCTATGTCCTGTTATGTTTAGTCACATTCAAGAGAAAACCATTTATATCTTTGATGCATTTAATTGGGGGTATTATTAGTATTGGCAAATTTCTATTTAGATAATATATAAAGTAGCAAAAACACAGAAAATTAAAAATGTAAGAATTAAAAACCGAAATAAAAGTAAGAATCAAAAAGCTTAAGAAATATAAAAAAAAAATACTGTCCTTGTAGTGTACACTTGAATATAAGTCTCTAAATCTTTAGAATTGATTGAACAGAAGCTCATTGTCTAACGCTTGTTGTAATTCATCTTCCAAAATCACATCTTCTTTAACAACTGGATTAATTGAAGTTTCTTTAATTGGTGAATCTTTATCACTGTTTGATTCTTCAATACTATGACTTTTGGAATCTTCAACTTGTTCAGTTTTATCAAACATATGCGGCACACTGTTTAACATTTTCAATAATGTCAACCCCCATTGTTTCTTCTCTTCGTTGATATTATGAATTGATTCTTCGTAGGCAGACACAGGAGTAGCGGCTCTCACGTTATGATTTGTTTGATCATCCTCAAAATTGTTGTTGCTCAGGTATTTTGTGAGGACTGTAGACACGGATGTAGTTGATTCAGTATCTTGATTAGTTGGTAGTGAAGCTGTGCCGTCTTCAATTTGAGGAAGCCTTCGAGAAATGTGAAATGTTGAGAAGTTTTTCAGGAGAGATTGTAATAACTCATCTTTATTAATTGCAAATGCAGTAGCAACCGCTTCAAACGAATTTCTCCTTTCAGATTTCGCTGCCAATTTTCGTTCCAAAGCAGCTCGCTTCTCCTTTTGTTTATTCATGGTTGCCAACAATAGAGCTTGTGAAGTTTTCGCTAAATCACTAGTAGTGTGCAACACAGTCGAATGAGATATTGGAGTTATAGATGGCCTGTTCAATAAGGAAGTACCATAAGTTTCCTCATCTTCAACCGAACTTTCAGCGATTTGAGAAAGCCAATTCATTGTTTGTCTCTGAACTTCTTCTCTTGTACTCTTATTGTAAATTCTTATATCAGAAATCTTGCTGATTTTAGTAGTTGGCGAAGTTGCCGGGAACCTAAAGTTGAAGTCAACTTCAGGGCTATCGTTATTGGAAGCCACAATTCCAAGACCTTGATAAGATTTGAAATGTTTTAATTTTTTCTTATCTGGCTCTTCTTTCTTTTGCAACTCTGGCTTAGTAGAAAATGATTGAAATAAGTCGCCCTGATAATTACTCTCTATTAATTCATGTAATGATGGGAACGACATAGATCTTCTTTTTCTGCGAAGTATTATTGTAAAATTTTCAAATGTTTCAGATGCAAGATTATAGTTGTCACCACTAAATTCATCAGCTTTCAATTGATATGAAGTCTCCTCTGCCAATGCAATTGGTTGGCTGTTCAAAACACTAGCTATGGTGTTTAATGATGACTTTCTTTTTCGCCTACTAGAACATCTTAATGGCCTCAATTTTGAAGTGTCATCAAAAACAGATGTTGCCGTCGTCGATACCAGCGACATATTAGGAGTGTGGCCATAATCTTGATTAATAGGAGTCATCGTCTTATTATCCTGATAACTGCTTGTGAAAGAAGCAGTATGATCTTGAACAGGAGTTCGAAGAGTGTCATGGTAGCTGTGCTGTTTCTCGATTTGCATCGAACTTGAAGGAAACTTATTCAATATTGGAGAAGTACAAACTTGAGCAATACCGCTTGACTGACACTGTAAGTACTGTTTTTTTAAATGATTAAATTCTTGATATAAATTATCTAAAGTTGTTTCAGTAGTTCTCCAATCAAGCACCTCATCTTTCAAATCATTAACACTGGCAATTCGATGATGAGATCGAAGTAATTTTGATTTGGCATGACCCTCTAGGACATCTATCTGTGTTTCAAAAAACTGTGCTCTAACAGTCAACGCTTCCAATTTCGATAAAAGCTCTTGAGCGCTAACCGAATCAATATTAAGCTGATTCACTCGATTGTCATATTGGAATATTTCGTTGTTAAGGTTCGTTAAATCTCTCGATAGTATTGAATTCATTAATAATGATGATGACAAGTTATCTGAGCACTGATTAAGTCGATGAGTGACTGAATCAAGCTTAGCATTGAAAGTACCATAGTCGTCATCCATGTTTGTAAACAAATAACAGAGAGAGTACCGCCGTTCAGTTTGAGATGCTTAAGTGAATTAAGAAAAAAAAAAGAAAAAGTAGAGGGTGGCGGATCAATTAGGTAGGGGTGATATTCAAACTCACCCAATGTAAGCAATATATTAAATAATTAAATAGGAAATAGAAAATATTTGACGACTTCAAATCCAGTTTAAGCGGGACTAAGAAGTCATCAACCAAATTAATCCCTGGCTGCAAAGATCAAAACAATGCAAATATCTCAATAATTTATTATCTTTTTTTTCTCCTAATTTTTTTTTTTGTATAAATTCTTCGCTTGGTGCAGACGAGGTCCAAATTGGGAACCCGGTCAACGCGTGTCGCACATTCGGCTGCACGATCGTGCGCATTTTTCTCAACATCAAAAGCGGAAAAATTTTAATTTTAGGGATTATATATTGACTAAAGAGAGAATTAAGGAAAAGAAAAAAGAAATCCCGGAAAAAAAGTTAAAATTATAAATACATAGCAAACAAACACACACTTGGTATCTAATATCTTGGTAATGGTGGAGGCCTTTTCCAATAATATTGCTTGTGTGTTTTTCTGCAACTTCTTAAGCTGCTTCCTCCCTTAACGGAGTTCACCAATTCAACTCTTTCCCGGTCATCATCTTTATCTATGTCATAATAATATTCTTCATCCAATGGCTTCCCAGCAGCATCCTTACCCTTTCTGTAAATCACCCCAACACATTCAATATCAGAAAGAATTAACCTAACATCTTTTTTATGCAACGCATCTAATTTTTTACTAATGGCTTTAATTTGACTCAATGGAGTTGATGCTAATCTCGAAAATGCTAAATGATTCACAAGAACTTTCTTGATATCTTTCAAGTCTTTGATTTGTGATAATAATTCTTGCTTTTTGGCGACGTCTTTGTTTGCTGCTTCAATTAGCATCTTTGGATCTTGGTAGTCATAGGATGATTTGAGTTTTTTGGTAGCTTTAGCAGAATCTTCAGCAACTGGAGTGCGACATCGTTTCTTTGGGGTTGTAGTAGTAGGTGTATTTTTCATATTAGCATTGACGTCTTTTTGTGCATTTACAATTTGTTTGATGCCTGAAGAGAAAATAGGTTCTTTATTCAACTTGTTATCTGAAACAGGTTTCAATACATTTGACTTACCTGCTTCCTGGATTCCCTCCAACTTCACTTCTTCGGGAATTTCTTTTTGTTCTTCTTGAATGGCAATACTTTCAACAACCGGTTCAGGTAAAGTTTGCTTGCTTTCTTCCGTTGTAACTGTTTTTACAGTGGTGTCGTTTGCTTCAGTGACCTTCGACAATTCCACATACCCCATCTTAATTTGCTGGCCATCAATTGGTTTGAGCACTTCTTCATCGGTTAAATCTGGATCATCCTGATCTGCTACTTCAACAACGCATATTATTCCTCTAATATCTAAAACAATGTTAGCGATATTCGGAACCTTCAAAACTTCATTTGGGAGCACTAAAAATTTGCTAATGTTCTCAGCAACATTCAAGCCTCTAGGAAACATAGTTAATCCTTTGCAAACTAAATCCTTGTATCTAAGATTAGCATACTTCTTGTATTCAGCGTTATCTTCAGGAACCAATTCGAAATTCTTTCTTTCACCCAAAAATTTGACCTTAGCGGAAATTGGAATTTGAATTTCTAACGCGTTCACACTAAAACATTGCACTACAATCAAATCCGAGCTTCTATCATAGCTAATTGACGCGTGATGTCTTGAAACTAAATTCTTCGTATCATGCAAAACAACATCACACATCGAAGATCTACCAATGGCAACTTTTTGGCCATCATATGAAAGTTTGATATGCTTGTAATTACGCGAATTACGAGACTTTCTCTTTAATTGAACTTTTGATTCCTTAGACAAGTCAACAAAATTATCATTATTAATAGTGTGATATTCTCCACTGATTGGTTGACTGAATTGAACTACTTTTGGTCCGTTCATTTCTAGAAATAAACCATTGTCTTCACCAAGTTTTGGTGAAGTTTCGCGTTCCGATTTAGTTGATAATCTGTGCACTGGTGAACTGCTACCCATGTTTCCCAAAGAACTGCTAGGCTCAGGAGTAGGATAATCGTTTTGATAATCAGCTAGCTTAGTCGCATGAGGTTTTGGGTTCTTGGAAAGTTGTTTTTGAAAACTTGAACTCTCCTTAACAAATCCATCAGCTTCGTGATCTGATGAATCATTTTGAAAATAAACAGGAGATGAAGGAGGATAGCTATGAAAAGACATGGTTTAAATGATAAAATAAATATATATAAAAAAAAAAATTAAATTTTTGTCTAACTAATTGTTAATAATCGACACCAACTTTGGACGCGTTCAGAATACCAAACGCCAAAATCTAATCAATACAGTAATACTTACTAGTTGTTCTGGATTTGAATTGATACAAGCACTACCTCCAAATACCACTTAAAGCCTCGCTGAAAACAATACTTCGAAGGGATTGTAATAAATTTGAAGGTGAATTGAAAATACCAAAAGAATATAAAATTTGCTGAAAAAATAGTACGAAGTGAAAAGCGACGCTCTTCATAATTCTATGCATCGCACGCGTACCACACTACCCGGTATATGTTGATGCATCAAAATAAGCCATCCCAACGGGCTTGAAATATTCTCAAATTACGCGTACTACAGCAAATAAACAAACAAACAATTTCAAAACAAAAATTCAAACATAAAGAAAATTCAAAAATAATCATTTAATATATTATAATATAATATATGCCGTCATGCAGTTATTCTTCATTCCCTGCAATAAAAGCGTAATATAAATTATCAGCCTCATCTGGAGTGATGAAAAACTCTAGTATATCGCGACTAAGCCCAATTATATTGTCATTAAACCCGACCTCCACTCCATTTGAGAAATTGCCTTCCAATTTTATTAATTCCTCAGCCTTGAAATTATTTGCGTCCTTCAAGTTATTTAGACCTCGAAGCTTCTGCTCCCAAAATTCATTAAACAAATATCCAGAAAACTTTAGCTTCTTCCTTGCCTCATTTAAAAATGACAAACTTTCCTCACCATAAATCGTAGAACTGAACGCAATTCGTGCCAATACTACAACCAATTGTCTTTTAATTCCTGCCGGGATTCTAGCTATTAGGCTCTGGGAGTAGTCTTGTTCGCTAGCTTGATAATCTTCCAAGAGTATTGGACCCAACAAAGAAATGATTGAAGAAATCACATTAATTCTGTGGTGAGCAAAATTTGACCTTGGATCCCTCATAAGATATTCTTGTTGGCTTCGCATTTCTTCCACTAAAAACTTCACACATTCTGGACTCATTATGTAGGTGACTTCTTCGATTCTATTGATTGTCATATAACTTTGAAACAACGTAGTTATCGCTCGTTTAAGGTGAAAGCAATGGAATTTGTGGTTTCGTTCTTCAATAAAATTAGAAGTCCTAACAACCCGTTCACTTTTCTGACTTAGGGGAAATGGGAAGCATATCAAATTATTTGGAGATTTAGAAAGCCCAAAAGTCTCATCACTTTCAGGAATAATTTCATCCAAAAATTTGATCCTAGAGTTATTACCAATTGTCCGATTCAAACCACATAAAAATAAATGAGGTTTCATATCAACTTCCGTTGTTAGCATATTTAAAAGTAACTTAATTAGTTCCTTGTCACTAAACTTTCTGTCGAAGTGTATCAATTTGTTATTTGAAACATTTAAGGCAAAATTATCTGTCACCAGACAAATGAGGGATTCAACTAAATTTATAACACAATTAATTGGACAGGAGGTCGATAAACAAAAACGAACTAAATCTATTGGGATTTCTTCCTGCCAAAGCTCTTTTATAAACTCCTCATTCCCAATCCCAGAAGCTATTTTAAATAAAGTTTCAATAATATCAAAAGAAAAAATTAGATTAAGACAATGCAATACCATGGTCTGATTATTATCCATCGTTCTTGCTTCCAAAAATTCCTCTGCCTGTGATGACAATGACTTATTAGGGGAGTTATTAGCTAACCCACGCGTGTCAAGGGCAACAATAACTTTATCAGACACGGTCACAACAAATTTGAGGATCTTCTTTACAGTGTCTTTGCTAATTGAGTTCGTTCGAAATATTAAGCAATTATGAAGCAATGCTAGAAGTAAGGGGGTGGCAACCAACTCATTTCGATCGAACAACTCAAAAATAAAATGTATCAAAACTTGCAAAAACTCAGAGATTAGATTATCAATTCTCAAATTATTATCAGTATTTATTAAATAATTTGTGATTGCAGTGGAAATTTGTGATTGGTACTTGTCAATTTTTAAACCCTTGTAGTTATAATCAAATGTTATGCAAATTTTTGACAATAACTCTAAAGTGGACCGAGAGCTTCCAGAGATACAATGCTTGCTAACACTTCCCAAAAATAGTGATTTATAGTCTGGCCGCCTTAAATTTTGCGATGTTATAACCGGCTTCTCAGACCTTTTCAATTCCACATCTACCATCTCAGCATCCAGGTTTTCTTCACTAATTGGCCTACTCGGACCATCAGATTTGTCGCTTGAATTAGATCTTATTATGGTATCAGATGCTCTTGAAAATGGATAATGAGACTTGGCTAATCTTCTCTTCTTCGATGCAGAGTTATTTGTCGTCAGCAACGGATTTTTTAACTCCGCAATATAAAAATGTTTCTCCTGTTCAAGTTTCTTAACTTGGGTTTCCAAAGTTAATATTCTTTGTTCCTTTTCCTTGCTATAGGTATTATGATTTTTAATATGATTTTTCAATTGCTGGGTTGTGGTTACCTGAACTTCTTTTAATTTGCTTCTAAGAATTGCAATTTCACCTACTGCTTCCAAATACTTACTATTCATCTCCACCAAATTAGTATTTTTTATGTTATCTTGCACAATTGAATTACTTCTATTAGATGCACTCGCAGAAGATGCCTGAGCAAACTTAATAGAAGAAGTTTCCTTTTCAGCTTCAAATATGGCGCTACTGCTTTTTAAAGTAGAAGCGATACTCGATTGTTTGGTCAATCGAGGACGGGGTTTTTCAGTAAGCGCTATGAAATCTTGATCATCAGAGTCGCTGAAATCATCCCCAAAGCTCTCAGTAGGTTCCATTGACATATCATTTCCTTTGTAATGTTTTAAATTTCAAGGAAGTGAAAGCTTGGTCGAGCTCAAATATAGCAACAAAAAAAGCCGATATATATTAGAAAAATACAGGAAATCAAAAAAATAGTATCACGTGATAACATGGCAAATTATTGCACATTTACAGGTTTTTTTCTTAACATTTTACTACCACTATTTTTCAAAATAAGAGTAATGAACACGCCAAAATATAGCTTTTGGTCTATCTGGCTTTTTTTATGTATTTCCCCTTTTTCTGGGTATCAACTTTTGACTTCTGCACACATAGTTGAATCAAAATAAGTGGAAGCTACCATAAAACATTCCTCTATTACCACATAACGAGTTTATTTAAGAATACGACCTGAGCTCAGGTAAAACGACAGTTTATTTACCAGTGGCGAAGTTGCCAGCTCTTAACTACCAAATCAACTGCACTAAATAAGTTGGGTGGAATTCTAATAACTTGGCTACAGATGAATCAATTACAGATTATTCTCTTAGCAATCCATTAATCTAAACGTTTTTTCGTTGGTTATGTTTACCAAGAACCTAAGTTCAGTTGTAGACATGCCAGAAGAATCAAACTATAAATAACCTAAACCAATGATGTTGAAAATGGAATTACGAGATATCTCTCTCTCGTTGCAATAATTAATGAAATAATCAATTAACAGTATTTTCATTAAACTAGGGTTCCCCTGGAATAACATTATCTTGTATTGAGCTAGTAATAAATTTAGTCCCGTGCCCAAAAAATAGGTTCTGGTAAATTGTAACGGGAATGGAATTTCACGCTAACCAACCATAAGTTGCTAAAAACGGAAACAAATGGAATTTGTTCTTAGTAATGGACATCTTTATTCTCCATTTATTGTTAGCAATTATCATTTACCCACGCTTTAGTCGTGATTTCCATTAGCCGTAGCGGGTAAAATTTAGACAATGTCGTCTTTTTTAGGAAACATACAGGAACCAACTTAAAAGAATCAATTTCGTTTTCCATAATCATAGTTAAACAAGTTAAGAAATATATTTGATGATGAATAATATGATCAGATGGTATCTCGATTACATGTTGACGCTGCTGTCTATGGGAGGTAAATGAGTATTGAGCGAAGATCTACATTGTAGAACGGTGAACATCCGAAGAACATGCCGCCGTTTGTCAAGAATTTAAATAATAAATTCACACTTATAGAAATTATGGTTAATTAGTTCTACCAGAGTACAGTTGTCATATCTATTGATTGCCTAATCATTTGCATATAAATGAGATATAGATGGCCCTCTTTTTTTTTTTCGGTTGCCATTAAATCACCGGATCATATAGAACAATAAATGATAATGAAATCATTTGGAGTACTTATATTATACACTTTTTTGTTGCTACTCAATCAAGCCAGCGCTGCCTATACTAAAGATGGGAAAAATATTATTGTATTTTGGGGACAAGGTACCAATCAAGAGAGGTTGGGAGTATACTGCCAGAAGAATAACTTTGACATTGTGTTAGTTTCCTTTGTTAACAATTGGAACACTCAATCAGCTTCGGTTAATTTTGGTAACGCATGTTACAATGACGTTTGTCCTAATATGGAAGAAGACATCAAAACTTGTCAAGGCTTGGGAATCAAGGTGTTACTTTCTATGGGTGGGGATGAAAGAATGGGTAAATATGGCCTTAACAAAGATTCAGATGGTCCAGCAGCCGCTCAAGTGATTTACAAAACGTTCCACCCTAGTCAAAATGGTGGTAAAAGTCCAGTTGGTGCGGCTGAAGTCGATGGTTTTGATTTTGATATTGAAAATCAAAAACAGGCAGGGTTGGGTACAATGGTGACCGAATTAAGAAAATTATGGAACACCAAGGAACTTATTATTAGTGCTGATCCGCAATGTCCATTCCCGGACTCTAATGTTGCTTCATTAATGCAAGATCCAAACGCAAAACTTGATATTGCTATTGTTCAATTTTATAACAATGCTGCCTGCAGCATTAGCAATGCTGGTGGATTTGCAAACTCATGGTCTACTTGGACTAATTACATGCAAAAGGGTACTGGTGATCCATCAAATATTAAGATCTATATTGGGTTAAGTACTCTGTGTGGCTCTGAATATATCGTTGATATTGATACAGTGAAATCAAGAACAGCAGATGCGATGAATTTTGCAGGATTTGGTGGTTTTGGGTTGTGGGAAGTTACATCAGGGACAGCCAAAGTTGAAAATGGTGTTGATTACGTCACAGGTTTATACAACCTTATTGGAAAAAACAGCAATAATGAGCAGGCCAACCAAGCAAATAATGTCATTCAATCATCGCTGACTAGTACTACTACTACTTCGTCGACTGCCACGAGCAACAGTCCTGCTTCTCAAATTCCAAGTTCATTGATTACCTCCAAGGATTCATCCAGAACAACCACCACATTGCAACAGACCTCGTATTCCGGTGATGCTTCTTATTCTGGAGAAGATCCATATACTGGTTACACAACTCGCACAGTTGAAGCAAAATAAATTAATAAAGCGGGCGGGTCTCTATTCTAAAATGATACAACGAGCAGGTCTCTATTCTTCATGATTTATTAAAGCTGGACTTTAATAATTTAGTCATATCCCACTATATATTTAGGTCTTTTCAATATATTACAATTTATAAACTTCTAGTTAATCATGTAGCTACAATATATCTTTTCAGAATGATTCATGCATAGATATTTAGTATACAAATAATTACCAGCTAGCATGCCTTTCTCAAAACAAAGTTCTATTAGGATACTTTAATAGGCGCAGGTATGACGAGAAGTTGCGCATCGCGAGAAAGCCATAAACCATAGCCAAAGTAGATATTACTAGCATCCGATTCTATGAAAATTCCAGATGACCACATAGAAACTATGATTATTTGAATCAGTCATGGTTGAAGAGGCGTGGGAAGTTATCTCAGACCACCAATTTCAATAACTCCAATTTACTGCTGAAGCTATTTAGAAATTGAATTAAATTTTCAGAGCTTGGTGTTTACGATGTTAATCTCGCTAATTAGAAAGTTGTCAATAGCACCGCCTATGTTTCTGTATCTAAACAGATGCCCACTGGTCTGCTCAATGATGATAATATTTCGATTATGATGTAGTTAGTGATAAGCATCATTAAGTTTCATAATAAACCAGTAAACCTACACATCGACATCCTGAGGCGTTCTTATCTTGTTTCTTTGTTTCTTTTTATAATTATAAATTTATATCCTTAGTTATTGTTTAGTTATTTTTGTTCTTCATTGTTACTCCATAAATTGTGCAAATCACTAAGACAATGTAGGCTGAAGGTGGCCCAAACTTTCGAAAATCCTCTCTTACCAGGTTCAAGTAGTCTGAAAGACACTTATCCTGATCAAAGCTAAAAGGTATTTCAGTTCCGGCATTCTATTGTAGTCTTTCTGTTGCCGTCAGATACAGCTGGCCAGCGGAATAATTTCGTGATCGTGGTGCGGTTCTGTTACTTCGCGTTTTCAATACGGGCAGAATCACATATCGTGCTGCAAACCCACAGTTAAGTACGAGAGAAACCACTCTCATTATTCTTGAGTGCCTTGTCCATTCCACAAATTACTTGTTTCGTAGTTGACAATATTAAAATATTGCGCTCTAAATATATTTATAAATTGAAAAGATAATATAAAACGGCCTTCTTGCTCTTCTACTTGACGAATCTTCTCTTAATCATCATCAGCAAATAACAAACTCTTTCAAGCAAAAAACAAAGCTTTCTTTAAATTAATAATAATAATAATAAATCATTACATAATGCAATTCTCTACTGTTGTTACTTTCGTTGTTGCTTTAGTTACCGTTTCTGCTGCTCCAATTCCAGTTCAGGTTCAAGAAGTGCTCCTTGAAAAAAGAGCAATTCAGATCAGTTGGTCGGTGACATAACAAGGATATCTATCATTCATGTATTCCTTTCATGTTTCATTCTTCCTTGACTCAACTATTACGATCTTACTTCTTCATTCTCCTATGTTTTATGTATATTAATTTCCGCATGACCTGCATTTATCACATTCTCTTTCAATCAAAATTGTACTTCAACCAAAACATTACTAGCTTTCAGATTACTTTATGATGATTTTTGGTTAAATTACTTTTGTTTTTTTTATATGTTTTAAATTTATAAACTTTCTTTTTGTGATGGATTGTAGAATGCATATTTCAAAGCTCCTGAATAAATTCCGTTTTATCTTTAAAATCGATATTTTTCAGTTGTTTAAGAAAGTAATCATCTAGAGGGACTCCATTAGGGATAGCTTTGTTGTTTTTTGGGCGACCAGAAAACTTATCTATATAACATACTCTAGAAGACAAGTTTTAGGTACTCAAAACTTGTTTTACCGTTGATCATGCAAGCCAGGCAAATGGAAAATATATTATCAGTGCGAAGAGTTGAATTCATTTTAGTTTCCACGGGGTTATTTGAGAATATCTTCTCTCCCAATTTGAAAAACGATTAACGGTTGTTTGCAATTGATCTTTTTGAATGTTGATCACACGTAGAACAAAATAAGAATTACTGGTTATTTTATTGGAAATTACCAGGATGAATTGTCTAAGGTGTGTTGTTGTTATTTGCTTCGCTATTTTAAGGAGATAGATATTATAGGATTAAATACGAACAGCGTGGAAAAAAACGAAAAAGTCCAGCCCCCAGCCATGGTTGGTGCTCCAACGCATTTCAATGCATTTAAATACCAGCTGTTTTTTTTTACTGCATTGTTTCATCTAATAATATTTAATGAGGGCATTGCAAACTCGCCCTGGTTTTTAACCACTGAACAGTCGTCAGTGTCTTGTGCAGTCAAAATTTGGGTATTACCAACATGTTGACAGCTTTAATTTGCGAATATGGAAATTTTCCAAATATGCAAGGATACATTATCATCCTCAATAGAGTATAAATCAGCTTGAGATTCCTGGTTTTTCATTTATTCATTTAAAATGCATTAAATATATTTGTATCTTTGAACCTCTATTTTTGCAAAATGTTATTGCAAGTTTGACTATTTGTTGCTTTATTAAATTTTATTGGGGCTTACGCAATTGAGCAAAATGATAAGCGAATTGGACAAATTGATGTATTAATACCTACACCCAAATATCATGATAAAGAAGGTGAATATAAACAAAAATTTGAGAGCTTTGCTACAATTGATCTAGTTAATGAAACATGTGTTACCTTTGGTAGAATTCCTCTAGATTCCGTAAACCGAGCTAATAATGAAATTTCTCAAGATTCTGGAAGCCCACTTAATTATGAGTTTGCGATTTCTTCTGATTATTCTATTAATGATTCCAACGAAAAAGAAGGAACTAGCCTTAAATTTAAATTTTCTTATTTTCACAAGTACAAGTACAACTACAAGTGTTTTGCTCGCAAACATCATAGTGATGATTGCCTAAAAGACCAATCTAATAATGATAATGATATATTCTTGCAAGATCTTATTACTCCAATATTTAATGTTTAACAGAGGATGGCAAGTTTGCGGGATTAGGAAAGTTATTTGTTCTAATGTTTAACTGAAGCTGAGATTCTAATGCAACCACCACCATCATACGAAAGCGCTGCAAGGGATTCTCCACAATCGTACGAGTCCTAATTTCGTTCACGAGACCGTTGTTAAATAGCGACTGTGGAAACTTTTTGTTTTCTCCGAATTTAACCTGGAAGATTTGCTACCTTGTGAAATCAAGACTGATAGTAAACAAACATAAAAACCAACTTATGACAGATACTCACAGAACGACTGCTTCGGTTCTAAGACGATCACACTGTATCTGATTTTTACTAATGTATTAATAATAATATATATATATATATATATATATATATATATACATATTTGGTCTATAAAGTACCCAATAGAAGCACTAACTCTCATTGTCAGGAAACGCCATAACCAGAGTAAAAAGTACTGTAAAGAATATTTTGTTTAGTCCCAGTATCCAATTCAAAACTTTGCAGGATTTGGTGTTTGGGAAGTTTGTAGTGCTACAAATTACCAACGGAGATGACTCTCAGTTCTAACAACAAGGCTTGGACTACAGCAGTCTCTATACTGATAAAATTTTTAAAATACATATAGATTTCATTTTAAAATTATGTATTTTTAGAAATGCAGAACATTGTAAGTAAAAAAACATCCTGAGGAAAAGATTTAAGGCGGCGGGATTAAGCTACCTGACATACTATATACAAGTGAATTCAAAGATATAATCCCGATAAGCTTAAAATGTGTCATTTAGTTAACTTTTAACATTTCCGCATTCTTTTGTGAATTATTCTATATTGCCGTGATTATAAACATATTTTATTTTCTTTTTCGCTTTCGTTGCTTCGTCAATGGGATAATTTAGCGAAACGCACATTTTCCTGACATACACTTGATTGCATATCGTGCGGCGAACCCACAGAAAAGTACTAATATAACAATTCCCTTTGTCATACAAACAAAAAAAAATTGCTGATAGTCACACTTAGTATAACAATAAGATATTTTAGGAGTCAGTTAAAATCAATATAAAAGGGACCTAACTGCCTCTTCCAATGGACCAAATTTTTCGTTTATCATCATCAACAAACTTACTCATTCATTTATAAAAACTCTTTACTTTAATAATAATAGTCAACACAAAATGCAATTCTCTGCTGTTATCACCTTTGTTATCACTTTAGTCGCAGTCTCTGCTGCTCCAATCCCTGTCAAAATCCAAGAAGCGCTCTTTGAGAAACGATCTATTGAAACCAGCTGGTAAATGGCTTCCGATTAATTAACTTGCTTTTTTTAATTTTATTTCTGACAACAAACTTTTAACGACTGACGGTATATATCTATTTTTTAATATTCATTTCTTCATGTATGCATATAATTTCTTTACAAGGTAGCTGGACTATCTTTATAACACATTTTCCATTTCAACAATTAATTTATTTGTAGAATATTCTCCCAACTAGTAATCATATGAACGCTCGCATTCTCTCAATTTGAACGTGGTAAGATAAGAGTCACATCATGTCAATTAATGTAATTAATGCAATTTCAGCAATTTTCTGATGGAAGTCAAATATCAAGAATATAAGACATTGACAAATTGAAACTGATTAGCGTTGTCGATTTATGTCAGTTGTTGTTGATCAGTCAAACCCAGCCCTGCCTTGTTTAATTATAGTTTGCTCAGCCCAAATTCTCCTAAAGAGAACAAAAACAGAAACCATTGTTTTGGATATCCGAAAACTTCTATTTTCAGTATATCGAATGGCACTTTGCATTCACTACTGATCTCCGGAGTAAGCCAGAAGTCAGTAAAAAAGGTAGCATCCCAGAGTCGAGGACCTTTCAAATCTGCAGGGCGAAGGCGAAGCAGCACGCAGTATTTTTAGTGCATAGGGCACCACCACACCGCAATCGGGCAACTTGAAAAGCAAAAATAAATATCATTATTATCAATAATTGTCGATAGTTTTCATTGCCATATGGATTACTTACTCATCTTCGGGTCTGGCATTTACGGCGATCCACGAGGAAAATCCGGATATATAAAGCTGAGAGAAGTCGCTTGAAAATCATTGAAACTTATCTTAAAACATTATCAATCAATCAATAAATCGTCTTAACAATCAATAATAACTAATATCTATTTCAAAAATGCAATTCACCAAAACCATCTTCGCTGTTACCGTTGCTATTGTCTCCGCTGTCAACGCTGTGCCAATCCCAATTAACTATCAAGATATGGTTAATGCTAGAAAACTTGCGCACTTTGAATTATAATTATGGCCGCTACTAGCAGACATCACCCTTACCCATTATCACCTCTGAATCGTCTTCTTTTTATTTCATTCACTTCGATCTCTCTTGATTAGATTATCTATCTGTATATTATTGTTGTATTTTATTGGTATTATATTTATGCTTTAGTTCTCCGTGTTATCTATATACAATTAGCTGGCCTAATTTAAATAATAACACTCTTATCTTTCGAAATAAATTTTGTTGTCAGTTTTTAAAATTACGAATTGTCGTAGAAATAAATGAAATCGTCGGCCGACAAAACCGTTGTCACTCTCCGGTTGCTCCACAATTGGTACCAATTGGGCCGGCAGTCACGAGCCTAACGGTCAAGCCCTATCCGGGGGACTGGCATTATCTTTATGGCCGCAAAGGTATCTTTTGATTTTACTTTTGTATAAAGGTCATGGAAATTAAGTTTGGCTTGCTCGCAGATCCTTGTTATCTTCCACCCCTTCTCCTCCTAGTCCCTGATTGTAATCTGACTTGGTCGTGAGTGCGGCTTGGTTGGATCACTTTGGTACCTGGCTAGGCGAGCTGTCATTCCAAAGCTGCGTGGCTAACCCGGGGTACATTTTTTCATTGACTCTTGCTCCCCCATTAAGAGATTACTTTTGAATTCATGTTTTGTCATATCGTACGATAATAGAAAAATAGATAACTTCTACTGAATATTCAAATTACATTTTTTATATATTTATCCTATATGAAATATTCTCCTAAAATAAAAAAAAAAACTGAATCATCGTTACTGTAAATAAACCAAAACCAAATTAAATATAATAAAATAGAGTAAAAAATGAAGTAAATTTTGAGTGGACTCTATCTACCAATAAAAGCCAACACCCATTCCCACTTATTTATGAATACTATCCATTGAAGTTACTGATGGTCTTCGTTGGCCAGTTCCTGACATTGGAGGATAATTTGAATCTTCAAATACATTGACACAGTCACACCAGTATTCTTTTGGAGTTGACCCCATTGCATTTTCAATGTGTCTTTCTTGTGGTGATTCACAAGTTGACCAAGTCTTTTTATTACAAAGTGAACAAAGTGCTGAGGTGCACATAAATAACAACCAAACAAAAAATTGAAAAATAAATTAACTTATCAAGAAGTAGTAGAAACAGAATGAACCAAATAGCAAGATGAGGAAGAAAAAACGATTGAAAGTAAAAAGGTAAAGAAAAGAAGAGGAAAACAGAAATTCCTGGAGGAGAAGAGAAAAGCAACCCTTTTTATAATATAATTCTCATGCATGATCTGACGCATCTTAAAATCAAAAAAAAAAAAAAAAAAAAAAAAAAAAAAAAAATGCAACTATCAACTAAATCACATTCTGATTCTTCAATGCTTTTTCAATCTCTAATAGAAACTTATCAAATGTAACAGCTGATCCTTTAACTTTTTGAAATTCAAGCTTAGATTTTGAATTACCTTCCTCATAAACGAATATTTTAAAATTTGTACATTTCTTTAATATACTGCCACTATTTTTTACCCCACCAGAAATAACATTATGTTTCAATTTAATATCTTTAATACCAAATTTTTTCCAATTTATTAATAAAGATTTAATGCCAATCAATGCGTCATTTCTAGATAATCTAATAATTAATTCTTTATTATTATTAATGTTTAATTGGAAAGAGTTTGACAATTGGGCAATTTGAATCTTATTATGATTTCTCTTTGAAATTCTACTAAACAACGAGTTACTTCGCTTAGATGTGACTCCGTTCGTAATCAAGTTGCATGATGAATCATTATCATTAATTAAAATTTTCATATTTTCATCCTCAACCACTTTCTCAGTTAAATTTCTTTTAGAAAATGGACTTTCGGTAGTAATCTCCGGTTTTTCATGCTTGTACAATTCTTTGTAATTATTATCGCATTGAATAGTTCTACTAACTAAATCCCGGGTACTGTCCCCAATATCTCCATAAATATTTTGTGGGAACGTCTTTTGAATAGGGGTAACAATTTCAAAATCTTTTTCAATATCTTCGATAGTTTCTTCAGGTTCGTTGTTATGACTATTGATGTTGCTGTTAGATTCAATAGGATATTTAAACAAATTTTTCTTGGAAATTTCAGAGTTTGAACTGAAATTTCTGCTATTGCTTGAGATTGTAATTGGTTCAAAGATATCATTGGATTTGGAGAAAATCAATGATTCTCTTGAGCTGGAGTTTTTACTAAATGGTGAACCATTAAGTAAACCTGGATCCAATCTTGACATCGGAGCTTTATTTTTAATTAATCCATTTTTATCTAACGATTGTTTGTTAGCTAATTGACGAATTTCTTCAATAGTTAAAACATTTGAGTTTACTGTTACTGCTGCTGCCGCTTGCCTTTCCTTTTCCAACTTTTGTTGTTGTAGCTGCTGTTGTTGCCGCTGCAATTTTAATTTCAATTTAGCAGCTTCTTCCCTTTGTAATTTTAACTTAGCTTGTTGTTGTTCTTTAACTTTTCTTTCAATGTAAGTTTCACCAAACAAATTCATGTATTTTTCATCGGTTCTCCCAAACAATTGATCACACAAAATTTCAAATTCTGATTTAGTTTGAGTGGTAACTGAATCAATGTATTTCTTATTACTGAGTTTTCCCCCATAAGATCTAGTATAATTAGAAATAACTTTGGATGATAGAGTAGATCTCATGGTTCTTCTAGAATTAGACATATTCATCAGTTTATGAGAACTATCTGATTTGGTATGATGTCCCTTCTTCTTTTTAGATTTAGATTTTTTCTTCTTACTGCTGTGATTAGATTTAGTTGGGGATTTTTCAATATGATAAGTGTTATCAGTGATAGACACTAGTGATGACGTCTTGTACCGTTTATTTCTCTTTGGAGAAATTTTGTAATTAACTGGATAATTCAATGACTGTCTAATTTGTTTTTCCAAAATAAGTTGTTTTTCTCTTTCAATGTCAAGTTCAAAATCAAAGTTATCTCTACTTATTGAAGATAAATTTAATTTTTCGGTTAATTCGTCGATTTGATAATTTTTGATTGGCACACCAGGAGAAACAACATTGATTGCTTCATCATCGAATTTAATTTCTTCATCAAAATCATCAAAATCATCAAAATCATCGTCAAAATTATTATTATGATTACTATGACCATGACCATGAATATAATCATGACCAACTAAATATTGACTGAGATTAATTGAACCATTATAGGAAGCTATACTATTACTGATTCTCATTTGCTTTTGAGGATTATAATAACTTGAAATACTCTTATTTGACTGGTTCGCTTTAGCAATACTTTTATTTGATTGATTTGCTTTAGCAATGCTCTTATTTGATTTCAACGCAATTTTCGTAGGGTATTTGTAAATTGAAGGTCTTGGTCGACTGTTATAGGAAGGATTGCGTCTATGATTAGCAGCAACAATACTAATATTTGAATATGCTTTTGACATTTTCTGAGGATGTTTTAGCGTGGCAGGATAAGATTCTTCTAAGTCAGAATCATAATCTTCTTGATTTGGATCGTCGTCGATTTGAAATTCATTACTGGTAACATAATTATCAGCTTGAACATCAAATGTAAACAATAATGAATAAAAAACTTTATCGATGTTTACTTTATTATTAGTTAAATTTTCAATAATATCGTTTTGATTTTTCTTGTTATGATATAAAATCATTAAATGATTCAAAATTTCCTGATTGATATTTTCAGGTTTGCTACCGATTTTTTTATTGAAATTGTAATTATTTATAATTAAATGATTATTAGAATTGGTTTTAATCAAATTTTGATTAATTGAATTCGTGAAACAATTAATATCTGAATAATTTTCAAATTTATTATAAAACCCCAGATTATATTTTTTGAAGAAACTTGACCTCAAAACCTGCTCAGCATTAAATCTTTTGCGTGGGTCTTGACACAACATCAGGGAAATCAAATTTCTAGCTTCAGCACTTAAATTATCAGGGATTTCAAAGATCCCACGTTTAACTTTCAATAATAGCTCTTTAATGTCTTCATCATCAAACGGCAACTTCCCAGTTAAAATTGCGTAAAATATTACCCCGCAAGACCAAATATCAGATTTCAATCCGCTATAGTCATCAGCACTAATAACTTCAGGAGCAGCATAATGAGGCGAGCCGCAACTTGTCTTTAGTAAAAAAGACGGGATTTTTTTGGTGGTGTTATCGTTTGCAGTACTATATTTCAATAATTGCAAAGTTGCCATACCAAAATCGCCAATTTTCAAATTCATTTGATCATCGATCAAAATGTTTTCTAATTTCAAATCTCTGTGGATTATCCCCCAATTATGTAGGAAGAAAACACCGGTCATCAACTCGTGAAATAATTTGACTGCTCTATCTTCAGGCAACGGCCCAGTATTAACTAAATAATCAAACAATTCTCCATTTGAGACGTATTCAGTAATCAAATATAAGTGGTTTTTAGATTCGTAGACATCATACAACTTTAGAATGTTTTTATTGTTTAGTAGCTTCATAATGATGATTTCTCTTTGGATCCCATAAGGCAACCCAGTTGAATCGATTTCATTTGGCGATAATTCTTGAGGATCTAGATGTGATTTATTAACGATTTTAATTGCGACTTTTTGATTTGTTGATTCATGGACCCCAAGAATAACCCTTGACGTTGACCCTGTGCCTAATTGCCTGCCGAATTTCCAAGGACCAATCTTTTTGGACTGATTAGGATATCTATTAAGGTAGGAGTTATGATTATTATGGGATGAAGAAATCAAAGAAGAGGCAATCGAAGTTTGGCTTAGTGTGGAGGTGGTCATATTGATTTTTTCCGTTGTGATCTAAATCGAGTTCTTTGCTGTTATTACCAATTATTCAAATAGAGACGGAAAGACAAACAATTAGAATAACCGAGTGAAAAACGGTAGATTATAAGACACCAATATACAACAAAAAATAAACGAAACGAAACGAAACAAAACGAAACGATAGGGAACGATAGGAAACGAAATAAAAATAGGATAAAAATTAAAAGAAAAAGAAAAAGAAGGGTTTCAGTTTTCGTTGCGGTTGTGTCTGTTGTTGTTATTTTTCTTTATTTTTTTCTGTTTATTTTTTTTCTTCACCAGAAAAGTTTCCTTGCTGCAAGGAGTTGAAATTCTTGTGCATGATAAAGTTTCAGTAAAACGCGACATTTTAAAGGGACAAGCATGGGTAACCTATCACTTTGCCATTAATTGAACAACAACAATAACATTAACATTAACATTAACATTGGCAATAACAATATCTCAGTTAATATATCATTTAATATATTGGTTAATTAATCACCGAATATGAAATCGAATATGAAATCGAATATGAAATCGAATATGAAATCGAATATGAAATCTCAATCAATTATCTTGTGATGTTTTGAATTACGAACCATCGATAGTATGAGGTTATTTTTTCCCGATTCGATAGTTAATTACTCCAAGAACGGAGAGGACGAGTTAAGTTAATTTTTATCATAAATTGCGGTTCTATGCGGGAGAACGCAACTTCACGACAAAAACTGCGTCAAGAGATGACGCTTTTCGTTTTTTAGCACTGTAGTAACAACAAACAAACAAAACAAACAATCTGCCAAATATCGATCTTTTTTTTTTGTTGTTTTACTAAATGCACGCAGGGCGCACACGTCCATGCACCCATCCACACGGAATACATTGCATGGTGTCCAGCCACCCCTATCTCACCCGCCGGCAGGATTATGTAATCAAACCACCATGGCAGAGGCAAGGCTAGGCCAGGCCAGGCCAGGGCAGACCAAGCCAGGGAAGCCAGGGGAAGCCAGGGGCAAACCAGGGGCAAACCAGGGGCAATCCATGGGCAAGCCAAGCCAGGCCAGGCCAGGTAAGGTAGGCATAAAATAATAATCAATTCTACAGTCAACCCATTGATCCATCAGCAAATAAGCAATGAAAAAAAAAAACATCCACGATTCTATTCACATTAAACTAGTTTCCGGATTCAAGTGCCATAATAATCACCATCATTATTTTATATTTTTGTCAGCTTGGATTCAACACAAATAGATATTACGAGCCTGTACGTACGCCATGGCCACTGCCATGGCCATTGTCGCCACCATCACCATCATCTAGAACTAATGACAGCCCCCGCCAATTTGTTCACGGTGGGCTTCAATAACATCCCCATCTTCCAAATCCAAATCATCAGGAGTGTTGTCAGGACTCACACGCTGTCCGTCACATAAAAATCTCAAGGAATCAAGACTTTTTCCTTGTCGTTTACAGAACGCCTCCATTAATCTCTTCATTGGCGTTGATCGTTTAATTTTAAAGTATATTTCGGAAGTACCATCACTCACTTTCAAATTGATATGACGAGCTTCTGGCTTAACGTCTGGTTTGGCTTCATTAGCTTCTTCGGACATCTTATCTTATCTTCTCTTATCTTATCTTAATTAAAATGAGTAAGCAGTTGTTGTTGTTGCGGTTGCTGTATTTCTTTTTTTATTTTATTTTTTATTTTTTATTTTTTTTTTTTTTTTTTTTTTTGATGGCAATCAATTTAATCGTCTTTTGTTTTTTTTCTGAAAAGTTCGTGGGATACCTGATCACCTCCGTACACCAGTGCCATTTTGAAAACCACCCGGCGCGTCGCGAAGCCCTGGTGTTGTTGCTACACGGACTCAATCCACACACCGACCCCGATCGTACAGGGAGGACGCCAAAACTGACGGTCCACTGATTGTCAGTTGCAATCAGTATGATTTTTTCACAAGGGAGTCCATATCTGTGGATGGCCGATAGCCACAACCGAAATACTGAGGCAAGATAATCAATAGTATATATATTCTTTGGCCATTGGTGCGAATATGGCTCGCTCAATATTGATGTTAAATATGTATAATCAAACACGCCTCCTCGACTAGCTGAATCGAACCCACTCAGTCAAACAATTGTGGTTTCCTTCAGCTATGGCAGATATCCAGGATATATACAAACGGGTGATGCTTAGTGTTACAAGCTGATTAGTTAATCGTATCCTCCAGGTAACAATTCCTCCTCAGTCAAAGTATTCTCAGGATAATACTTCAAATAAACACCGGTAGCCACACTCATCCCCAATACCGCACCAACAACAACGTCTTCCCAATGATGTCGATAATCCTGAGTTCTCGTAACGCCAATGTATCCAGCGGCCAACAATGGAGACACCACAGCAATAACAACCCTCCATGCGCCGGTACGTACCTTCCACACTTGCAATTGCTCAGCGCACCAGAGACTCAAGTACCCAAACCCAGCAAATGCAACACTTGTATGACCCAGGGGGAATGATCGTAAACCTTCCATTAGCGCTTTATCACCCAATGGCGACGAACAAACAGAAATGTCCAAGTATGCTTTTGACGGCGTCAGCTTTGTAGTCGCTCCGCATCTAGCTAGAAAATCTGGTCTTGGTCTGCCAATCCAATTTTTCAAAATATCAGTGATTGCTCCATCCAACGTTAAGGATAAACAAAGCCCTAATATGGAAATATGAATCAAATGAATCCTTGAGCGCCATGAAACTGAGTTGATGAATTTAAGCGAAATGATAGATATCACGGAGATTGGTATGATTGATGAGATTAGCAAGTCTTGGATCGGACCAACTTGTTCGTTGGCAACATACTGATGATTAATCCTAGGGTCATCAGCCGAGAATTCCCTGAGAAAAGGGGTGGTTCGCTCACCTATAAGCACAACTTCGAGGGCTAATAACACACAAATCGCCCAATCTTTCAAATAAAATTGAAACTCTCTTGATGTGAAGTATTGATCAACTTTCATGGCGTCAAACGAAGTAAAGAAAAAAGGAGGTGTAAAAGAGTGCGACCACGGAACTGAAATTTTTTTTTTAAACGATCGAGGATGATTATATATGTCAGACGACATGCAGCCTGGGCAAAAGCTTTATATGTTATACACTTCCGGGGAATATTCATATACTATTGGGAAAAAACAATTCACACAGGCAGAAAATGTTTCCACTGGTGCTATGTCAGAAATTCATTCTGACATTTAGCGATCAACACCCATTTCAGGGGGAATTTGTCTTTTTATTAAGTGGTCGCTGTGCTAACTACTACTGTACATCCGTTCCTACAGTTAACAAAATAATGCTAGCCGAAAATAACAAGAAGTGAAATAAAAAGTAACTAAATCTAGATATTAAAAATATATTTCATCATAAAGAGTTATCCTACGAACATTGAACAGTATTTACTATTTTTGGTTATCGCAGCAATTTGCCCCAGTTGTCATGAGATAGTTGATGAACAGCCATTGACGCAGCAATGTTTCCCTGTCCAGTAACTACTGCTAAAGACCTCATCCTAGTAGTTGCGTCACCACAAGCGAATATGCCATTGACGTTGGTCTTGCAAAACCCATCCACTTTCAATAATCCTGCACTCATACCCTCGGTGCTTAATTCAATACCTAGAGATCTGTATTGTTCCAAATTGTTCAAGATTGCAGGTGGAGCGCAGTAAAGCACTTTCAAATCTAAACATTTACCATTATCTAAAGCCACTCTATCCAAATGGTTCCCTTTGCCTTCAGCACGGATAATTTTGCCCACAATGAATTCCACCCCATGATTAGTTGCTGTCTCAAAAATGTTAGCATGGTCACTCTCATGGGTCTTTAATTCATCTAACAAATCTTGAGTTGGGATTATCACAGTAAGTTTTTTGCTCCAACTCCAAAACAATGGCAATTGGGCTTTGATAAGCGCTGACTTATCATAGTATAAACCAGTTGATTTATTTCTAAATTCATACCCATGACAGAAAGGACAATGAATGATAGAATTTCCCCAAAATTGCTCAATATTTTCAATGGATAAACTAGACAAATCATCAGTAATCCCACTAGCGAGAACTATCTTTCTAGCTCTGAAGGGTTGAGATGAACTGCTGTCTGTAAACAATTCAAATAGCGAACATCCGTCAGAATCAGAAAGAATTTTTTTACTATTGACAACGGTTTCTTTTCTAAACTCAAAGTTTTTGTACTTCGATAAGTCCTGTCTAGCTGCAGCTTTAATTTCCGGTGGGGGTTCACCATCATGAGTGATAAAATTATGAGACTTATTTGCAAACCTGTTACATGGCAACAGACTATCAATACATAAGACCTTTAGTAATGCTCGGGAGAGAGTAATAGAGGCTTGAAGGCCCGAAATGCTGCCTCCGATGACGATAGTATCATAAATCATAACAAGCAGGCACAAAAAGTAGTTTGAGACTATTGTAATTGAATTACTTGATAAAAAAAAATTTTTTTTTGTAAAGATTAAGCTATATATATAGCCAAGAAAAACTACATATTCTGGAAATATTTGCTCGTTATTTTTATTGATCGGCTCGGATTAAAATCGGCTGTTTTTAATGTTCAGTCAAGATTTGTACCATGCAAGTTATGAAAATCAGTGAAATTTCCACATCCAGTCCAACCAGGAATAAAATCTTATGGAGAGTTGAATACTGTGACTGTCACATATTATTACACTTTAGAGTAAAATTATGAAAGCTGAAATGTGGATTTCGTGAGCAAATATTATAAATAATATAAATCCTGAAATAATAGAAAACTACAAAAAAAAAAAAAAAAAACCCAACTTCAATGTATCTAACAAAAAAAGTTAGATAGTTTTTGATCAAAAATATTACTGAATGAGCAATACCAAAACTCTGATGCTCTTTTAAATGTGAAACAACGAGTAATTAAATCATTATCCATTCAATTCGTCTTCTCCATCCACACTAATCTAATCCTGCTCCACCATTGTGTTCACAATCTAGTCAATATAGACAGTGTTCACTTTTTATTCGATACTAACAACCGGAAAAACAATTCATACCACCATGCATAAATGTCTGCTGAGTCCATTCTTAAAGTTTAAATATTTGTTGGGTCTTCTGGTAAGATTCCATTCTGATCACAATGATAGCTTGCTCGTCTATTCAAAATTGATAGCTCACAATTGGAGATCCTTGAGGTTTTGTCTTCAGATTTGAAAATTAAGAATCTTTCGAGTTAATGGTACCCAAAATTTGCACGGCTGGTTTTAAATTGTATAGAATATAAACGAATAGTTCAAAACTATCTGGAGAGTTCAAAAGATTGAAATCATGCAGTCTCTTTGGGGTATATTTGCTCGAGCAATAGTAGAATTACTATACTTGAGAGCCTTGAACTCTTCGAAAACTCTTGAGATTAGTAGGACATTTGGATATTTATGACAATTAAATTGGAGAAATCGAGATGAAATTTGGAGTACTAACTAATTTGAAGATCGCTCTTTTGGAAAGATCTTATGACTTTGATTCGGACATAGAATATTTGTAGATTGGCAAGAATGTTATTGAATGTACAGAATGAACTATAAGTGATGCGATAACAGTTGCTATGTCACTTGTGATAGCTACATAATTGGGTGTATTTTGTACTATAAAGACCTTGACTTGTTGTCAAAGGATTTAAATGCACATGGGCTAACAAAATGCCAAAAAAAGAACATAATCAAAGATGCCATAATTTAATTAAATTAACATCAGAATGTTTATGAATGAATTGAATGTGATCAAATATAAAGGCAGTATTGAGAAGAGAAATATAAGTGTGGATTCTATAAATCGCAGGTAGATGGAAAAAGAAAGCGACCAGATCTGGACTTCATCCAGGGACCTCCTGAATTGCCCCTAAGAGAGTCGTTTTTAAGGTGTTACAACAGAGTTATTTGGTTAGATATAATAACAAATAAACTATAAGTCCGGCCGTTACTGCGAATAAAAATTGAAACACTGTAATTATCTGCTTACAAAAGGTTAATATATACACTAATAATTTCTAAAATTTTATTTTCTTTTTTATTTTACAAACTGGTCTATACTTGTCTATTTTTTGGCGGGAGAAAACCCCTCGCTTCCCTGAATTGGATCTTGAAAAAAAAAACACATAACTCGTAACAAAAAGTAAAAAAAAAAAGTGTAAAAAGTGTGCAAAAATGGAATCATTAGACGTTATCGAATTTATCGAATATTCAAATCAATCTTCAAATTTTCAATGGAATTCAATAAATTTTGAGCATGGAAATCATCAACTAAAACATCTTCGAAACTAAAATTACTCTCATCAATATCAAGAATCTTACTAATTCTGTCTTGATACTTATTCTTAATCATCGCTTGTTTGTTCTCCAATAACATCGAATTAATTTCTGAATTACCAGTATCCAGTGGTTGAGGCTTAGATTCGACTGAAAATTGCTTCGATTGCTGTTGTTGGCTATGATATGGCCCAATTTCTGTCATTGAAACTTCCAAATTTTTTCTACTGACAATATTAGTTTCATTGTATGGATTAAATTCATCAGGATTTAATACTGCACAAAGCCAAATTCTAGTTTTATAAATTTTAAATAATTCTTTAATTAAATCTCTAAAGTCGTTTCTTTTATCACAACTATAGTAAAAAATTAATTTCTTTTTATCGAATTGAAATTCACAATTGAAGATTTTTAAGTTTAATGGTTGTCTTAATTGAATGTTTTTCAAGTTGATTTGCTGTAATTTTTCTATAGATATTTTAAATGCAACAATTTCATTTTTAAATTTCATTGGTAAAGTATTCACCTCATAAGCTGAAGCAAATCTTAAAATCTGCTTTGTTGGTAATGATATAATGTTTTCATCGTCGTTATTATTCCCCATTGATTTTAAGTGTTCTCTTTTCTTCAAAAAATTTAATAATATTACAAAATTTAATCCCACTGTCGGTTCAATAATATGAACCAAGTCCTTACCACGATCACCATCAACAATAACCAAATCATTTTTTTGAAGTAAAATATTGGAATTTTGTGAAACTGTTAGAACATCAATTTTTCCCGATTTTGAACAAACTAATGATAATGATCGATACTTGTTAATATGATTATTTATATCACTTTTCCTTTTCAACATATTGATTAAGTTAATAATTTTCATTGCATAACTACTCAATGGATCAAGCAATGATTTGATCCCATTATAAACTTTTTCAGCAGTGGCAACACAAAAATAATTATTTGATTGTTTATAGATTGCCCGAAGTTCTGGTGATGTAACAATATGATTATTAACTAAAAGCAACCCATTATCCAAAGTGATTCCTTGGCCACCACCACTACCACCGGTACTGCTATGATTGCTAGTGGCTGGTGAGCTTGGATAGTTATCAAAGCTGCTATTGCTAGGAGTCGGAGGTGGGAACCTCGAATTAATTGGTGCAGTATTAGGTGGAGTTAAGCTGGCCAAATCGTCGAATTTCAAAGTATCCCCGACGTAGCTTGGTCTTCTCGAATTAATCTTTGATACTCCACCTTGCAACTCCAGAGGTAAATTGAAACTATCATTGGATATACTTAGAGATAATGGCATAAATAAATCATTGCTGTTCCCACTGAGAGGAACAGGAGGTGCCGCGCTCTGCGGATAATTGTTTAACGATGGACTAATAAATGGCGATTGAGGTGAATGATGATGATGATAATGGTAACTGTGATTCACTGGTGATCTAGGGTAGAAGATTGAATTTGAAGATGAATTGAAATTAATAGGGAAATTGCTGCTACCTTGATTGTTGCTTAAATTTAATGAATTATTGAATCTATCGTTTAAGAAGTTCATGTCATTGGGATAGTCATTATAGTTGTTAAATATACTGTTGTTGTTGTTATTGCTGTTGTTATTGTTTCTATTATTATTATTGGTGGTGGTGTTGTTGTAGGTGTTGTTGCTTGTATTATTGGTGGTGCTATTATTGCTATTGCTGTTGTTGCTGTTGGTGCCGTTACTGCTATTGCTATTAAAGAATATGCTTTTATCAGGAATATTATTCATGGTATTCATGGCTTATGATCATTATAAGTTAAAAGATGGTTTAATTTAATTGCGTTTTCTGTCGCCCCTTGATAATTTTTGGCAGCTTGGGGTAAAAAAAAAAAAAGCCAGAAGCAAAAAAAAAAAAAAAAAAAAAAGCCGAACCTTGACATTTTTTTTTAGCAGTCAACGATTTGTTTGGCCCACGGTGAACGAGGGCAGTGGGAAGACCCGACAACCGGGACAAAGAAACAAATTTTGAAGCCTCTTTAAGAAATTTCTTGTTCTACAAGTAAACACTCACCCCCAAAAAAAACAACACTAGAGATGGATACTTCCCCTCTTAAACATATAAATCTACAATAAGCCATTATATTTACTTCTACAAATATTCAAGATTAGTATTAGTATTATTAGTATTAGTATTAGTATTAGTGATACTTTGTATATTATCCAGAAGCCCGTTGAGCGCACAATTAAACAAAAAAATATGTCAAACAATTATAGGTAAAAAAAATATATATATAGAATATGCTTAATGAGATTTTGTTTTCGTTTATCATGGTTTTTTTCTTTTTTTTTCTTTCGTATTAGTTCCAAGTAGTTCATCAATTTCAACGAGTTGAGCGTTGAATTCATAACATCATATTAATCTAAGCAACAATGGCTTGTTTATAAGTTCAAAGTTTTTGGTTTTTCCCAACTGTTTTCTTGATTGGTGAAGTGACCGTATGAAGCAGTCTTGAAGTAAATTGGTTTAGCCAAATCCAATTCTTTAACAATAACACCAGGTCTCAAGTCAAAGTTCTTTCTAATAATAGCAACCAATTCATCAGAGGTATATTTGGAAGTACCATAAGTATCAACATAGATTGACAATGGCTCAGCAACACCGATAGCATATGAGAATTGAACCAAAGCTCTTCTAGCTAATCCAGCATTGACCAAAGATTTGGCAACCCATCTGGCAGCATAAGCAGCGGATCTATCAACTTTAGAGAAATCTTTACCGGAGAATGCACCACCCCCGTGGGCACCCCAACCACCGTAAGTGTCAACGATAATTTTTCTACCAGTTAAACCAGCGTCACCATGTGGACCACCAATAACGAATCTACCAGATGGTTGCAAGTGGTATTTAGTGTTGGCATCCAAAAATTCAGCTGGGATGACTTCGTCAATAATTTTTTTCTTCAATTCACTTCTGATATCTTCAGTTGAAATATGGTCAGCATGTTGAGCAGAAATAACAACGGTATCAACTCTAACAGGGACAACTGCACCGCCATCTTTTCTGTATTCAATGGTGACTTGGGTCTTGGTGTCAGGTCTGAGCCATGGCAAAGTACCATCTCTTCTAGCCGCAGCCAAAGCTGCATTCAACTTGTGAGATAAGATAACAGTCAATGGCAACAATTCCGGAGTTTCGTCGGTAGCATAACCAAACATGATACCTTGATCACCAGCACCCAATTCTTCCAAAGCTTTTTCGTAATGTAACCCTTGGGCAATATCTGGGGATTGTTGTTCAATGGCAACCAAAACATTACAAGTTTTGTAGTCAAAACCTTTAGCAGAATCGTCGTAACCAATGTGTTTGATGGTGTCTCTGACGATTTTTTGGAAATCCAAGTTAGCTTTGGTGGTGATTTCACCAAAAACTAAAATCAAACCAGTTTTGGCAGAAGTTTCACAGGCAACTTTTGACAAAGGATCTTGAGCCAAAGCAGCATCAAGAACAGCATCAGAGACTTGATCACAGATTTTATCTGGGTGACCTTCACCAACTGATTCAGAAGTGAAAAAGAAAGTTTCAGAGTTAGTCATGTTATATAGGGAGAAAACAAACCAAAAGAAGATTAAGGTGGGTTGAAGGAATAAAGAAAGAAAGATAGATAGATAGATAGACAGAAAGAAAGTAGAAGAAAATCTGATACGTAAATCAATTAAAATTCAGGATATTAATTTCCTTTTATACAATTTGAAAGAAAAAGAAAAATTTTTTTTCTAGTAAAAACGTTTTTTTTTTTATTTCAATGATCGCGAAAATTTTTGAATTTTTTTTTTCTTTCTTTTTGTATGTAGTTCGCATATAAAAAAATCTTGTTCGACAACATGTGAAAGATTCTTGTCATGTGGTATCGCGTCAAGAACTCAACAAAATAAATTACAAATGTGCAATATTTGCTATGCGCACTACGATTTCGCTAATACTAAATGGTGATGGTGCCATACATACCTAACCATAGCTAACCATAGTTAACCATACATTACCATACTTAGCCATTATTATATAGAGATTTCTACAACACCACTAAGTCAAATTACCAATATATTTCATTCATTCGTCATATATGTATATATAGAATATTATCTCAGCCCAGGGTTGGTTGTTTAGTTGGTTGGCTAAAGCTGATTAATATTTATTAGCACCATACACTTTTTGGGAGTAAACCATTGGGATAACTGGCCATCCTAGTATCACAGTGAGTAATCCTGCCCAAGCACCAAAATGTTTAGCAACTCTGGCTGGTCCATTTTGACCAATTCTCACAAAATTCTTTTCTGCACTAAATCTAGCACTTCTTGAAGCTGCTAATCTGAGGGCTCTAGTTGCAATCATATTCGTGTTATATTAAGGATGTGTCGATAAGTAGTAGATATTTATTACCTAATGATAATGATTGAAAAAGATTTATATTTTTGTCCAATTTTCGCCCCGATTACCACCCATTTTATAGTCGCAGTTTTTTCTGCCTTATGTGGATCATCCTATTATTTTCTATTCGCTTGAAGGTCAGTCATGTTATGAATTGTATGCGCATATAAGGTGATCATCGGGGTAGCCTCTTCTAGAAGGAACCGAACCAAACGAGCCAGTAATCAGTAACCAAGGAGATCCATTCTATGCGCTTAACATTAGCAAAAAAATTCTCATGGAATCAATCAAAATTTCGATTCGATTAATAGAATATTCCATTGCTGGCAATAGTGATAATGCTGTAATGCTATAATGCCATATATAGTTGGCCTACCTATGTTTTGGTTTTGGCCTAACTGGTTAACAGCCCCGGTCTCACAACGCCAATTTTCAGACGCGCAATTTTCTTTAACTTTTGTAAACATCATTAAGATAACAAACAAAAAAAAAAAAAATATGTCAACCATGTCTGTTGACAAAGATATATCGATGGAAAAAGATATTCTAGATACCGATTATTCTATGATAGATCGGGGGGATTCCACTATAGTAGAATCAACAACAAAGCATGTGGGAGACGTTGTTCATTTTGAATCGAATGGAATAAATTATGAAGAGTTGACAATTGATGAACTTTCAGTTACTAAAAACTGTGATGAAAACTTAATCAACGCTAACCAATTATTAAAATTAGCTGGGCTTAATGAACAAGACTTCAACTCTGCTCTTGAGCATTTGCATGAACCAAAAATAAAAACTAATGACGGAAGATTCGCGGACAGTGTGTGGATTAGCCACGATCAAGCAATTGAACTTGCTAGTGATTTGAAACTTGATAAAATCTTAGAACCTCTTTTAGGTAAAATAACGACGACAACAGCAACAGCAGGAACAATGCAAAATAGACTGGTGGCTAGAACTTTTTCTAGCTTAACTGATAACGATGAAAGCAATAATGAATCCCCATCCAAAAAATTAAAGTCAACATCAAAAGCGGTGACAAATTTTGCAACCGAGCCAAAAGATATCTCAGGAATTGCAAATTATGAAGAGATCAAATCATTAATAACTGATAGTTTTGTATCTGCTACTAGTGCCGAAAGTTCTGGTGGCGATAATTTCGATAAGGCACTACGTAGATTAAAGACATTAGATCTTGAATTACCTATTGACTCTCAACTTCATACGATTTTACATTGGAGCGCATCACTTGCCTCCCTTCCGTTAGTTGAGGAATTAGTTAAATTAGGTGTTGATGTTAGTAAAGGTAACAATAATCGAGAAACCGCGTTAATGCGAGCCGTGGCTCATACTAATTACTTGGATAATTTAAGTTTTAGTAAATTATTGGATTTTTTGTATCCGTCTATTGGAACCCTTGATAATAAGCTGAGATCCATACTACATCATATAGTGCTTACTGCTGGGGTTGAAGGTAGAAGTGATGCTGCAAAATATTATTTACAAACTCTTGTTGAATGGATCATAAAATCTGATAAACCTGACGCAATAACATTATCAAAATTTATGAAAGATGTTGTCAATTTGAAAGATTCTAACGGTGACACGGCATTGAACATTATTGCTAGAATAGGTAATAAAGCTATTGGTCAACAATTACTTGATATTGGTGCTGATCCTAAGATTCCTAATAGGGCAGGGCTAACACCGGCTGATTTTAGATTGACTACAGCAACAACGACGGCAGCTAAAGACATTGGCGGTGGAGAAACTAATGATCAAATATCTTTATTAATTGGTAACTCAAAGAATAATAGCAAAGCCCTAATTGAAGCGATTGAAAACTATGATGATGGAGAAATCAATAAGAAAATATCTTCAAATAGTAAGAAGATTATTGATTCAATGGGTGAATTAATGACAAAATTAAATGATTGTTTTGATAATGAACTTCAAGTAAAACAGCAAGAAGTTAATCGTCTATACAAGCAATTGAAACTGTCAACGATCAAACTTTCCCAATCAAGAGCAAAACTTGAATTATTGAAAAATTCTGAAACCAGATTGAATGAATTGAAACAGAAAACCGCTAATATTGAACAACTGATCCAAGAAGAAGAAACGAATTTCAATTCTCAATGCCCTGAAACTGCTAACCAAACTTTCGATACCACTACGACTTATGACCCAGACCAGCCGTTCAGAGTTGCTGAAATTTATGAGCAAGTGAAACTAGCAACAACCTCACCACAAATAGATGTGTCTAAAATTGACCCTGCTTCATTACCTCCAACATATGTGTTGAAGGCAAGAATACGGGCGTACAGAGAAAACGAAAAATTTTTAACCCTGCTAGCAAATAACTTGGAGAAGAAATCTGTGGTTTTAAAAGAAAAGTTTCGTCATGTGGTGAGTTTATGTACTGGGGTGGAGGAGAATAATGTTGATGATTTGTTGGAGGGATTGGTTCAGGCAGTCGAGAGTGATCCTGATGAAGTTGATTTAGGTAGAGTAGCTGGGTTTCTTACAAAAGTGGATGAACCATAACTAATGTATTTATTGTAATGTACATATCGGAATTTTTTTTTTTACTTTCATTGTTTTTATTTTCATAACTTCATAGGACCACAATACTTGTAGCCTTTTTATCTCATTGGACTTCGAGGGGGTCTATTGCGATTATTTCCCATTGGGCTTCTTGGAGGTCCATTCACTGGACTAGGGTATGTTGCCCCAGAGAAGTTTTGTCCACCCCCGAAGCCGTCCTGGAGATGGCCATTGTTATTGTAGCTTCTTCGATGGTAAGTATTTGCCTGATTATCATTATTGTTATTCGACTCTGTACTTGGGTAAGGTCTTGGTCCATTTGGAGTTGTGCTTCGCATTTTGTTATTGTCAACTCGTAAATTGCTATGTGTTGGCAGATATGGAGATTTCTGATGATTAGATGATTGGGGCAAGGAGTACGGTGTGGTTGAAGGTTCCAAATCGTCATCGAACGAAATTTGAGGTAAGGTTGGTTGATTGCTGTTATTGCTATTGCTATTGTTTGTTGGTAGAGAAGAACTTGAATTATTGATATTGACAGAATTTCTTGGACTATTTGACGTCAGAAATGGATTCAATTTTTCACTTGCTGGAGAAAATAAGGTTTCACTATATGCAGGATCAAATATATCTATATCTCGCTGACTGTTTCTTTTCTCTTCAATCCTGGTAGTTTTCAACATCGATGGTAAATCAAAATCTGAATCATCAACAACTTTTTCATCAGCAATACTCGGTCGTTGAGGTGATATTGGATATGAATTATTAGATGATGGGAGTGAAAGATTAGACGTTGTAATTTGAGGAATTTTCGGGGATGGAATCTTTGCATATTCATTATAAATTTGACTGATTTCTGATACCCGTTTGTTTTGCTGATCATTTGGTGGGACAAGGCCACCACCACCTTGACTTTTAACTGGCCCGCCAGTTCGGTCAGATGGTAATTCAAGCCCTCGACTATCTAATGGCAATTCCAATTCTTTTGGAAATTTTAACCCTCCGCCGGCAGCAGCACCACCAGCACTAGCGCCAGCCATTCCCATTACACCTCCAGTTGACATTCCCCCAGGTGATATCCCACTTTTTGACATTCCATAACCCATACCATCAGATGGTAATGGTAATTCATGACTACTACCACTCAACATTGATCTACCAGTTGGTGATGATGATCCTCCGCCACCATAAGAACTAGTCGGAGCCAAGTATTCATTGCTCAAATTAGGATTACGATCTGATGGTAACGGTAATGAGTTATTACCAGATAATGCTTTTCTAGATGGCAATGAATTATTTGAACCATTTTTTGAATGAATATCACTTGGTGGTCCTAAAGTGGTTCCAGCTAGTGAAGGCTGATCTTGAGAATATGGGTTATTGTTATTACTTGGCATAGTGTAAGGATTTTGAGCATTATTCTTTTCCAAAGCAATTGTAGATTCAGAATTCAGGTTTGATTGTTCATAATTATTAAATTTCTTTGGTGTTGGTGTAAAATTCGGATTACTCGGAGAACTCGTTTTACTACCAGGGCTTGATTTATCCAATGCCGGGGAACTTAATGCTCCGCTAATACCATGAGCTGATCCACAACCACTATAACCAGCAGCCATCTTGGTTTTCAAAATATCTTTCATATGATTATTCCATTCATCAGCTGGCCACAAAATTGATGATGACATATTCGATAATTTAATTACATCATCCAATTGTAAATAATGAACATGAGGTAAAACTGGTAACCCGAATAATAATGATGTCGGGTCTTGTTTATCAGCATTTAATTTTTTAGGTCGTCCATACAATTTGAACGCATCTAATGATGGAATTAAAAATCGAATTAATGTGTCATATCCAGGGACTGCCGAATGACTCTCGGGGTAAATGAAGACTGTCATATCTTCAACCTGGCCACCTCTGGCAACTTTACCTTGTATTTTGATTAATCTACTATCATCAATAGCCTGTGGAGTAGCAGGATAAACTGCGTTTATAAAGCTTGCTGATAAAATCGTTGCAATAACTGGAGCTTTCTTAATCTTTTCATGTTGATAAATTACAATTCTACCATTTCGATCAGAATATTTCTTATTTTTTTTAGTAACTTGTTCAACAACAGCAAAATAATGTTCAAATTTTTCGCCAGGACCAAAACTAATATGTACCCAATGTTCATGATTATATTTGGTTTCAGCAAGAATCACTTTAATATCAGATAATTTTGAACCTCTTGCTGATAATAAAGCTCCCGTGTAAGCTTCTTGCAACGAAACATACTCAAATGAAAGTAATCTAAGAGCTGCATGCCATCTTAATAACATTTCTTTCGATTGAAATTTTAAATAATATTTATTCTTTTGTGTTGTCTTTAATGTTATTACATTAGCCATTGGTACTGTAGAAGTTGGAAGATTGAGATGAGCTGTGAATATGGCGTCAGCAAGATTAAGATACTCCGGAGTATTTGAACTTTGAGAAAATTTCTCTTTAATATGCCTGCTATTTGATAATTTTTCAGCATCCCAAAGTGCCAATTGAGATCCTGATAATACTCCATATACTTCCTTCCATTTCCGATCCATTTCATTGTACAACTTAAAATGATCTTCAATGTATCTTCGATGATGTTGAGCCGACAACAACGTAATTAAGGGTATTAATTCTGGACTTATATCAGAATTTGAAAAATTTGCCGAGGCACCACTTGGTACTCTTTTATGAGACATCTCTTGGGTCATTTATTTTTTGGTTCGATAGATCAACAAGTAACAAATTCTCGTCGAAAGAGAGGAATAAAATGTGAAAGCAGAAAAAATAGCAAAAAAAAAAAAAAAAAAGAAAAATGACAAAGAAGACAAAAAATATATGTGCCACAGAAGTAGAAACAAATATTATTCAATAAAACTCAGCCCAGCTTGAACATGTATGTCCAAGAATTGTCAATAAATATAACTAAATATAGGAATTAAATTTTACGAATTAAAAAAAATGTAACAAAACCACGACAGTTACACGGCTTATATTATATATTAATTAATTTCTGGGTCTGTAGTACTCGGTGCTTGCCTGACTCGACAATGGGATGAAAAAATGTTTGACGAGGCAATTTGATTAACGAACGAAAAAAAAAAATAAATTTCCAGTGGGAAATGATATAAATAGCGGATATATTTCCAACTAATTAATGCCTTATGGGGTCATCACTTTCAAGCTAAACAAAAATAGATAAATTACACCACTACATTTCTGTTTGGATCACCTAAAAATAACTGACCCATTTGAATGTAAATAATTTCACTTTCGTTTTTGATGGATTGATTTCCCTCAAGTCATCATCGCCACTGTCTAAAAGCATCTTTTAACTTTTAGCGATGCATTACAATGCAACAATCACCAGATACAGGCATCAATAGATAGGGTAACAATTTACATGCATATACCGTTGATATGGTTTAAACATGTCTCACTTTCAAATGATGAGTCAATTGCAGAATTGAATCAAATGTTGTGTGTATTGTCAGACAATGTCACAAACTGTCACCATAGAAACGTCCGCAATAACCTCGGCCGAAGCAGCTCCTATCTTTGGTAGTACACAGGGAGGTTCTACCACCTTTGAGATCAATAACCAGGCTAGTAGAAGAAAAAGATTCAGTGTTAATGAAGATGATGTTGTGCAAGAATCAACAAATTTAATGTATGGATCTGAAAAGAATCCTAATAGCTTTCCTGATGGCGGATTACAAGCTAATTTAGTTTTACTTGGATCATTCTTCGGGTTGATTGCGGATTTTGGTCTTGCTAATAGTTTGGGGGCGATTGAATCATATGTTTCTTCAAATCAATTGAAAGATGTTGGACCAACTAGTGTATCATGGGTGTTTTCTTTACATTTGGGGGTAATGTACTTTGGTGGAGTATTCTTTGGTGAATTATTTGATAGGTTGGGTGCTAAAATTCCTTTAACAATAGGAACGATTATTATGACTGCAGGATTATTGTTAACTGCACAATCAAGCAAATTGATTCATTTCATACTTAGCTTTTCCATTGTAACCGCACTCGGTACCTCAGTTGCTATGTCACCATTAATTGGTGCTTTAAGTCATTGGTATTTGAAAAATCGAGGGTTAGCATGTTCTATAGGTACAATTGGTGGTTTGCTTGGTGGTACTGTTTTCCCAATTATGTTGCAAAAGTTATATATCACTGTTGGGTATGCTTGGGCTATTAGAATACTTGCATTCGTATGTATGGCTTGCTTGACTATGTCAGTTTTATTAGTTAAAGAGCGGAAAGAAGTCGGTGATAATGCCTCTATTGGTGATGATTCGACAAGTAGTTCTTCAATAAATCAAGAAGAAACCAATATCTTTGTTAAATTCACCACATTTTTAAAAGGATGTCTTGACTTTTCAGTAATTAAAGACAGACGTTTCATTTACCTTACAATTGCTGTTTGGTTAGCAGAATTGACATCAATGTCGACTTTGACTTATTTATCATCATATGCCCTTAAACACGGAGTTGCTAATTCACAAGCGTACATGTTAATTACCATTGTCAATGTCTGTGGTATTCCTTCAAGATTTGCCTCGGGATATCTTGCTGATAAATATGGTAGATTCAACGTGATGATTGGTACTTCTTTACTCATGACAATTGTTATATTGGGGATATGGTTGCCTGCTAAAGGTAATATTCATATCTTGTATGCATTTGCAGTGTTTTTTGGGATTTCCACTTCTGCAGCTATTTCTTTGATTCCAGTTTGCACTGGCCAAATTTGTTCAAAGGATAATTTTGGTAAAGTTTATGGTACACTTTATTTCTTTTTAGGGTTCTTAACTGTTTTAGGTATATATATTGCTAGTTTGGTGATTAACCAGGGAAATCTTGTGAATTATCGTAATTTTGTGTTGTACGAAGGGGGGTTAGCAGTTGGTGCTATTATTGTATGGGGTTTAGCGAGGTATGAAGCTGTGGGATGGAAATTATGCAAGTTTTAGCGTTGCTGGTAAGCGACCTGGTACATATTAACAATAGATAATGAATGAAATACTTGTTCGCGAATAAACTACACTGCATCCATTCTTATTACCGACCGAAATCGTGGTCACCCAATTTTATTAATATATTTTATCCTCGTTTAAGAGCAGCAAATCTTTTTCGTAATGTTTCCAAGTCTGGCGCACCAACCTTTTCAGTTGGTGGTTTCTCACTATCTTTACTAATTGCGCCATCCATCCCCTTTGGAATTTTCAAAATTGGTGAAGGATTATCACTAGTTTTCGATGGTGCTGATACTTTAATTGGTGTACTACTACTAGTTTTCTTGATCTCAGGAAATTTCCCTGAAGCGGATTGTTCAACAATTTGAATTCCTGGTTCTTTATTGCCACCCTCACCATCACTATCGCTCTGTTCATTAGCTTCATTCTCCAAGTTCAACAATTCCTCTTCATCATCGGTTAATTCTGAAAATGGGACTTCATACGTTCTCGCAATTTCCTTCAAATACAAAGTCACCAATTCTTGCGATGGTGCTTTGATCGTTACTCTATCCCTCACTTTCTTGGGTATAACATCAGTTTCATTATTAATTGCTTCATGATAAAACTCGCTACCAAATTTATGAACAAAGAAATCCCGAACCGTAGTCAATTCTTTAATTTCAGTATGCGGTGCTGAATATATGATTACCTTAACTGCTTCTTCTAATCCAGGATCGCATTCTTTCTGATCTAATAATCCAATTCTTGCCAATAATAATTCACAATATAACTCTAATATCTCCAATAACTCAATATAAATATCTTCTCTAATAATATTCTCTACTCTAATCTTAGCACTTTCTTCTTTCCCAACTTTCAATAAATCTGCCAATTGCCTTCGTTGTTGTTTAGTAAGTGCCGTCTTCTTCTCTTGAGTAAATCTTAATTTACTAATTGTCATCTTCAATGACACTTTTAATCGGGCCTAAGGTTAGCATTTTTAATGTACAATCATAATAATAAAGAAAGCATACCGGCGGACTAATATTCGGAGCCATCGTTCTCGTTTCATCCAATGAAAAAATATATTTCCTCTTTGACTAGGTTGAATTAACTCACAATAGTCATTCCTTTACAACTTTCCTTGTTAAAAAAAAAAGTTCCGTGTGCCCACCCCGGTGTTTTTCAGGGCTCGTGATAAGATCCTTTTATCCTCCGCCCACAATATGTCATAAAAACCGAGTTCCGGCATCCCTAGTCGTTGACTATATAACAACCTCGAAAACCTAATTTGTGGAGGGAATCTACGCCATTATTTTTCTTTTCTTTCTTGTTCTTTTTTTGCTGTATATTTCATATTCAAGATATAAAGAAATTGCTTAACAATGTCATCACCTTTCCCAAAGACTCAAGATATTCTTCAAGGAGTAGAATTAAGAGCTCCAATTGCTGCAAATGCTAAGCACATCTTATCAGTTGAAGCTTTAGCATTCTTAGCAACTTTGCATCGTTCATTCAACAAGACAAGATTGACTTTGTTAGAAAACAGAGTTAAAGCTCAAGAAGAAAGAGATGCTGGTAAATTACCAGATTTCTTAGCAGAAACAAAATATATTAGAGAAGATCGTACTTGGACTGGTCCTACCTTAGCTCCAGGTTTGGAAGACAGAAGAGTCGAAATTACTGGTCCAACTGATCGTAAAATGGTTATTAATGCTTTCAATTCCAAAGTTGCAACTTATATGGCTGATTTTGAAGATTCTTCTACTCCAACTTGGTTTAACGCCACCGATGGTCAAGTTAATTTATTTGATGCTATTCGTCAAACCATCGAATTGAAAACTCCAAAGAAGACGTATTCTTTAGATTTATCTAATGGTCGTAAATTACCAACTTTGATTGTTCGTCCAAGAGGCTGGCATTTAAATGAAAACCATTTATATGTTGATGGTGAACCAATTTCCGGATCTATTTTCGATTTTGGTTTGTATTTTTTCAATAATGCTAAGGAATCTTTGGCAAGAGGTTTTGGTCCATATTTTTATTTACCTAAGATGGAACATCATTTGGAAGCTAAATTATGGAATGATATCTTTAATTTTTCTCAAGATTATATTAAAATTCCAAGGGGTACTATTAGAGCTACTGTTTTAATCGAAACTTTACCTGCAGTTTTCCAATTAGATGAAATCATTTATCAATTAAGAGCTCATTCATCAGGTTTAAATTGTGGTAGATGGGATTACATTTTCTCTTTTATCAAGTCTCTAAGAAATCACCCGGAATTTATCTTGCCAGATCGTGCTCAAGTTAACATGAAAGTTGGCTTCATGAGCAGTTATGTCAAACTTTTAATTCAAACTTGTCATAAACGTCAAGTTCATGCTATGGGTGGTATGGCTGCTTTGATTCCAATTAAAAATGATCCTGTTGCTAACAAAAAAGCTATGGAGAACGTTTATAATGATAAATTAAGAGAGGTTTTAGCTGGTCACGATGGTACGTGGATTGCTCATCCAGCTATTGCTGATGTTGCTCTATCTGTTTTCAATAAATATATGCCAGGTCCAAATCAAATTAATGTTACTCCTAGAGATGACGTTAAAGTTACCAACACTGACTTGTTATCACCATTTGTTCAAGGAGGTAAAATCACGGAACATGGAGTCAGAGAAAACATTTCAATTGGTTTAGGTTATATTGAAGCTTGGTTAAGAGGTATTGGCTGTGTTGCTATTAATTATTTGATGGAAGATGCAGCAACTGCTGAAGTTTCAAGATCTCAACTTAATCAATGGGTTAAACATGGTGCTAAGCTTGATGATGGTACTGTTATCACAAAAGAGTATGTGTCTCGTTTGTTAGATGAAGAAGTTGGTAAATTAATTGCTAAAGCTCCTGCTGGGCATAAATTTAATGAAGCTGCTAAGTTTTATAAACCGGACATTACCGCTGAAACCTACAACAATTTCATTACTTTGCCATTATACGAAGAAATCACAAAAGTTACAGCTACCAGAAGTATCAAAGCTGATAAATTATAATGAACGGTGTAATTAAATATATTTTATATAACGAAAATGAATTAAAAAAAGTTGGTTACAATAACTGTAGAAATTCCCCACAATGTGCGTGTGTTATGTGTCGTTAGTTTTACCCGGCTTTGGTGATTTTGAAATTTTATGTAAATAAAAGAATAAATTTTGGCAACCGCGAAAACTCAAAAAACAAAGGCGGATAGTAAGTCATTTTAAGTCATTTTCCATCTGATTGTGAGCTATGGTTTTATAATATTAAGAGCGATTGTTTAATAGATTATAATATAATTGAAAAAGAAAAAATAGAAAAAAAAGATATGCAGCAATCGCCAAGTGTTTGGCCGGGAGATTATGGCACTCCCAATTCATTACTAAACAAGAGGCTTATTCGAAAGAATCAATCCTCCGTGTATCATCATCATCAACCATTTAAAGTAGCCTTTCAGAAAGTGTCAATCGACATAGATTTAGCTAGATGTGAGATTGAAGGATTCACAGAGATTACAATCATTCCAACTGAGCCAACAAATAGAATAATCAAACTTGATTCACGATATTTGAACATTAAAAATGTCTTCGTTAATGATAAGCCAGCAAGTTATTTGTATAATGACATTCTTCAATTGGAAACTAATAAGCAATTAAATATTTTAGTGGATGAATTTGATAGTGATGCAATTTCTCTGAAATATTCAATATTCCAACATCATTTATATAAAGATAAGCTTAAAGCACTTTTCAGTGGCACAGACACTAAAGAATTGGTAGTTTTCTTACCAGATAAGATGAAGATATCGTTACAAGAAGCTGGATCATTGAGCACTTTAACGCCAATAGCCAGGGATTCGCCAGGCTCTTACAAGACTCCAAATAATTCAGAAATGATTTACACTCCAATAAATATTAAAATTGAATATAGTTGTAAAAACCCAAAGGATGGAGTAAATTTTGTTGGTGGTCTTCATAATTTAAACACAGTCCCAAAAAATCAATGGCATGCTTATACCACGAATTCATCAATAGGGATATCTACTTCATCGTGGGTTCCTTGTGTTGATAATTTATGGGAGAGATCAACTTGGCAAGTGGAGATTAGTGTTGCTAGAACCGTTAGTGATTTGATTAAAGGCAATACGATATCGAATGATGATGAAGATGATGATTCAGAAATTGTTGTATGTGGTAGTGAAATATCTTCGATGAAAGAAACTGCACATCCAAGAGATCCTTGCAAGAAAGTTGTTTCATTTTTCATATATAATGCAACATCACCTCATCATATTGGTTGGGCGGTGGGTCCATTTGAAAAAATTTCGTTTACAACATTGGAAGATGAAGATGAAGATGAGGTCAGCAAAGATGCTGCTGAAAATGACACAGTGAAAGTTCCGGGTGTAATTTATTGTTTGAAGGCTAAAAGAGAATTAGCTATCAACACTTGTATCATATTGAATAATGCAGTTGAATTTTTTTCAAGAGAATTTGGGTCATTCCCATATACTAGTTATAGTGTGGCGTTTGTTGGTGATTGTGCAGTTGATGAGTACTCGTTTGCTGGGCTAACGGTACATAGTGATAAGATATTGTATGGCCCTGACATTATTGATCGATTATTTGATTCTACTGAGTTGATTATTTCCGCGCTAACTAAGCAATGGTCTGGTGTAAATGTATTACCAAGAAGTTATGAAGATTTTTGGATTACTATAGGGATTTGTCATTATATGACGAATCAATATATTAAAAAATTAATGGGCTATAATGAATTTAAATTTAGAATTAAACGAAGGGCTGAAATGATTTGTGAGCAGGATGTTGGTAAACGACCTTTGGCTGATCCATACATTAGTTTCCCAGTTAATGAAAGTAAAGATTTTGAATTTGTTAAATTGAAAGCACCGATTGTCTTATTTATTCTTAATAGAAGAATGACCAAAACTGATAAATCTTTTGGTTTGTCTAGGGTGATTCCAAAAATATTTTTACAAGCAATGTCTGGAGATTTAGCCACTGGTATTGATGCATTTCATTTCCAACATATCGCGGAAAAAGTTAATCATAATAAATTGGAAAGTTTTTTCAAACAGTGGGTTCATGGAAGCGGTACACCAATTTTTAGAATCACTCAAAGGTTTAATAAGAAGAGACTGTTCATTGAAATGGGGATACGGCAAGTTCAATCTGATGAAATCACTGCAGCTTTACCAATTGCCGAGAATGTTGTTAGTGATTGTTGTAACTATTTGAAAGATCAATCACCAATTAATATTCAAAATGTTTTCACGGGACCAATGACTATACGTATTCATGAAGCTGATGGTACTCCATATGAACATATTGTGAATTTGAAGGATAATTTTACGAAATTGGATATCCCTTATAATACAAAATATAAAAGGAGAACTAAAAAGAAAGAAGATACTAATGAGGAGAAAACGGATGAAGTCGGTACACCAGCTGCTTCTGGTGCTAGTGTGAAAGAAGAAGAAAATGGTGATGCTGATGCTGCTGGTAATGAAGTTTTGGCTCATTGTCTTGGCGATATTTTACAATCTGTGGAGGATATTGCCCGATGGGGGTTAAGTGATTGGTCGAAAGAAGAGGAAGAAAGAATGGTCACTGAAGCATTTGAATGGATTCGAGTCGATGCCGATTTTGAATGGATTTGTCGAATTTATATTAATCAACCTGATTATATGTTTTTATCACAATTACAACAAGATAGAGATGTTGAGGCACAGTATGAGTCGATTAAATATTTTAAAGAAACACCTAAACCAATTCCAGTATATCTGACTATATTGCTTCGAACATTAATGGATTCAAGGTATTATTATGGGATACGAATGGAAGCGGCTAATGCTTTATTAAGTTATGCAAATAAAGAAGTGAATTTTATGGGGATGAAATTACTTATTAAAGCGTTTCAAGCGTTATTCTGTTTTGACACTCATTCTAATATCCCACTACCAAATGATTTTTCTGATTTCCCGTTGTATTTCATTCAAAAGACCATTCCAAAAGTGTTGTCACAGATTAAAGATGATCATGGATCATGTCCAGCTAAGGTTAAAAATTTTTTGTTGGATTTATTGAGGTACAATGAGAACGGTCAAAATCAATTTGTTGATTGTTTTTATATTGGCGATGTTGTTGAATCTATAACTACGTCAATAATTGAGAATTCTAATGATGATGGTAATGAAACGCATCAAACAGAAAAGAAGCTATTTATAGAAAAGGTGTTATTGGAGTTGGATAGGTATTTGAAAATGGATGAATGGATTCCTTCGTATCATAGACATATTTCTAGTGTGATTTTAAAACAAAAAATTCGACTTTGTATCGCCGGATTGATTGAAATGAAATATGAAGATTTATTAGTGTATACTAGACCTAATTTTTATGATGAAATTCGAGTGGTTGCATTTGCCGGACTATTAAAATTTGGTGGAATGAAAAATTTGTATTTTATGAATTATTTCTTCAAAGTTTTGGAGCTTGATAGTTCTCATTATGTTCGGGAGAAAATTCTTGAAAACTTTGTTGAAATTATTGGATTTGCTGGAATCAATGGTACTTTAACATTAATGGATGATGAAGAATTTGAATCCAACGAAGCTGATCTCAAGCCTAATGGCAAAACTAAAACAAATATTGTTTCTTCTGGTGGTGTTACAAATGGTAGCATGATTATTGTTGAAGAGGATTCATCAACGGCCAATGCAAGAAATGATGCATTAGATAGAATGACAATTGAAGGGATTTTAAAACTATTAAGACGTGATTATGGTAAAGGCGTTGGATTACAAAAAGAAATGTGGAAATCATTGCATTCCAATTTGCTATCAATTAAGAATCGAAGAGTTTTGTTTGATGTAGCAAAAGTTCTATTTGAACCTAGTGGTAAAATGGAAGTAAAATTACCAATACCAAGAGATAAAATGATTGTTGCCAAGAATAATGGAGAAGGGAAGATCACAATTTTCAGACAAACTAAATTTAAATTACAGTTTAATAAGAAGATTGCACTTAAAATTTTGACAAAAATAAATGATACTGGAGGCGGGTCAAAATCACCAAGCAAATCCCCATCAATGCAGTCCCCATCGATTAAATCCCCATCGATGAAATCACCATCGATGAAATCACCAGCTATGAAGTTACCACTGGTGAAATCACCAGCTATGAAAACTCCGTTGAAAGTTACGTTTGAAGCCAGTAAATTGAAAGGGCCATCAGTAATTCCAGAACAAAAGAAGCCATTACAACAGAATTTTGTCGCTAAAGTTTATAAAAGTAAAGTATCTGGCTTTAAGACACTGGTTACAATTACCTCGAAGGATAAGGTTCCAATAGTTAAAGAAAAAAAATATTGGGTGTTCAACCTTGGACAGCAACAAAGTGATGTGCCTTCTTATGTTGTTAGAATCAGGCTGAATAATCTCAAGAAGCAATTCTTCAAACCTGAGGTGATAAAAAATGGACCATTAAGGTACGTTAAGGTCAATTTCACAAAGAAAAAAATTATTATTAGTTCCGATTCGTTTGATACGGATGGTAATATCCCAAAGAAACCAAAACTTAAATTTAAATTGAAGAGACATGATTAATAAATGGTAACTAATTATTTTTTTTTTTTCGCTTATGTATTAATTGTAGCGATGGTGTGTGAGCACCCGAGCACGGAGATTATTTGGAAAACCACACACACGCTTAAATTCCAACAAACAATATAGATAACGAGCAATATAAAAAAGGGGATTCCTATTTTTGCTATAAGCAGCAGCACATAAGAATGAATATCCATGTTCTACTTTTAATATGGATCATTGGGGTAGCTGGCATGGGAAATGTGTCAATAGAAAACAATAATGAGTCGATTATTGACAATGTGGGGAACCACCTGAGTAATAACATTAGCGGCGGCAATGATTTACTCTATGACGAAGATGATCTTAGTTCTACATTCCTTTCATTTGAAGAATGGAAGCAGAGGAAAGATGAGAGCGATGAGAAAGTGCCGTCTTCCGCAAAATCAACCTCATCCAGAGATTTATCCAAGAACGAGTATCAGAAACCATGGGCTGATTCCCCTAGAATGGTTTTACGAGACACAGACAAATACTCCGTTGGTGAGGAGAATGAGATTGACCTTGATATATTCACGGGCAGTTCAAGCAACGGAGGGTCGTCAAGTTTATTGGAGAAGAAGAATCGGTTTAATTTTGCATCGTTGGATTGTGCAGCCGCGGTTATCAAAACTAACGTTGAAGCTAAAGGAGCCTCGCTGATTCTCCTGGAGAACAAAGAGTCATACTTACTTAATGAATGCAATGCGAAAGATAATTTCATTGTGGTTGAATTATGTGAGGATATTCTTGTGGATTGTATAGTTGTGGGAAACTATGAATTTTTCTCATCGATGTTCAAGACAGTGAAATTTTATGTCAATGATAGGTACCCCGAAGGGGAATGGAAGTTATTGGGTGAATTTGACGCTAAAAATGCTAGAGATGCTCAACTGTTTGCTATTGAAAACCCATTGATTTGGGCAAAGTATTTGAAAATTGAGATCTTGTCACATTATGGTAACGAATTTTATTGTCCTGTTAGTATTGTGAGAGTTCATGGGAGAACTATGATGGAGGAGTATAAATTGAAAGAATCAGAAGAGAAGAGGGGAGTTAAACAACTGGAGGAGCTTCAGGAGGATAAGGGGGAAGAAGAAAAAGATATTACTGTTGAGTTGGTTACCACTCATGAAGTTCCTGCAGTGGTGAAATCAGAAGTAGTGGAAATTACCACTACTAATGATTTAATAAAAAGCCTTCTGATTTCATCAACAAGCACAATTGCTTCTTCCGCAGCGGTTTATAATGAAACAAATGGTCGATGGCTTGAAGTATCGCGGAATAATGTGTTTGAAAAATTATTTATTGAATTGAAAAGAAATGAATCTTGTGAAGCGATAAGGTTAGATTCCAAGGAAGCAGTACATAAGGCGAAACAATTGGCAAGTAAACCAAAGAGTCAAACACCATTGACACAAGAATCAATATACAAGAATATCATGAATCGAATTTCATTGTTAGAATCTAATGCGAGTTTATCGTTGTTATACATTGAAGAACAAAGCAAACTTTTATCAGAAGCATTTTCAAAATTGGAGAAGAAACAAAATCTAAAATTCTCATTGTTAGCTAAAGCTATAAATGAAACTATTGGGGATCAAATCAATGAATTTCGTAAATTATTCAATAATTTCCATGTGGAATCAAAGTTATTCTTAGATAATCAAGAAATGAAAAATATTAAGTCATGGGAAGATATAGATAAGGCTATGAATTTGTTGGTCGGAGAAATCCAATTTCAAAAGAGAATTGTGTTGTTATTGTTTACAATGTTAATTTGTCTTGTGGGTTATGTAATTTTCACTAGAAATACATTTATCGAAGGAGAATATATTGAAGGAGAATACATTGACGAGTATCAGCAAGTGGGTGATGAAAGCGAAGGTGATGAAATATCGTTGTATAAAACGAATAGTGGATTTATTCAATCATCACCACATTTTGAAGAATCTCCACAGTTCAACCTTGAAGGATATTTTGCTAATAATAACAGTAATAGCAATGTTGTTTATAAGAAACAGCAACAACAGCAACAGCAACAGCAACAACAACAGTCACAACAACAACCACAATCGATAATGGAAAATAGTCCACTGATGACAAGGAAATTGCGATTAAAGATTGGCAATAAGTTAGGCAAATCGACTTCAACGATCTATTTCAATAATAACAATAACGGACATCGTAAATCTAAGAGTGGCAGCAGTTCTAATGGTGAATCGTCCGGATTGCTGATTTTGCGAGAAAGAAATAGTTCATTGTTGACACCTGAACATAGTGATAATGAGGATAATATTGGTAATAGCAAAAAATAATTTGTGGACGAGGAAAATAAATTATCACTGAATATTGAGAATATTTCGGGGATCATATAATGGGGACCCTCGATATGCCTGGGCTATCGTGGGTTAGGGAAGATTAGTTGGGGGGAGGGGGTGCTGCAGGCTGGTTATGTAAGGAAAGTTGGCAGTATACACAGTAACGGCAGGTACGATGGGTAATAATGTGTATACTAAGAGACACCACGCGTCAGCTCCTGGCAAGAAAAAAATTGTGTGTACTGAAAATTTACCCCTGATGTGAGAGAGAGAATGAGGAGGATCCTGGGCTTGCTCCAAACTGGAATATTCTTCCAATTAGAATCAGCTAATTGGATTAATTTGGCATACCAATATAATTAATTAATAGAGTATATATTATAGTTTTTTTTTTTGCTTCTTGTTCTTTTTGTTTTATATTGTTTTATATTGTTTTAATTATTCTAGACAAAAAATGTCTTACACTTGATGAAGAATTTCTCACTATTTCAACTGGAAAGATTAGCTTGTAGGTTTTGATCTGCCGAGTGTCTTTGATATATTTGCATAAAACCAACAATAATGTGATAGCATTCATTTAAGCAATTAAGCGTCATTCAATTCTACAAGCAACAAGATAGATAATATAATAAAGGGGGGAAAACCGCATATGTGCCAACGCGATGATGTTCCCGATTGGTGGAAAATAAAAATCTTGATCCTTGCCCCAGGCTATTGTTTTTATAGAATTTCAGTAGCAATTAAGTTGTATGCTGCCTCAGAATATGGAACAAAAACCATAATTAAACCCCGGTATTTCTTTTCTTTTTTTTCTGTTATATTTTGTAATTCAATTGCTAATTATGATTAAATGGTAATTGATAATCAATGCTGTTCTTTGCTTTATTTCTAGTGTATTATGCCATACCTGGTTTGGGACACATTGGGCACTGAATTGTCTAAGACCTGACAGGGAAGATCGTGGGAAGATCGTGAAGATCCTTAAACGAGCAAATAACTAACGAAAATAAAATAAAACGAGGAGTCACACACAGATTCACACAGCTGTCTTTATTAAAAAAATGAGGAGATATAAGGTATTTGTGAAGATTGCTGGCGCTAGCCTAGATGTTAGTTGAATAGTTTACTGTTATTATTTTTTATGGAACACCAAATAAGGTATCAGAACGATCGTACCTTTCGAAAAAGAAGTAACCAGGAAGATGAATACTACCTAACACCAACGGAATGGAGTAAAAAGGTAAGGGTTAAAAGTATATACGTTACATTTGTTGCCATATCAATATTGAACTCTTAGATTGAATTTCATTGCTTAAATATTTCTGATTATTTGAATTTGGTTTATCATAAACTGTCTATCGGCTTGAATTAGTGAAGGGCAGAAAGCTTAGATTCCGCAGTTACATTGGTGACGGCACAGCAGCAACAGCAACAGCAGCAGCATCAGCAATACATCATAATTACTACATAGCCAAACTACTAATAGATTGCTGCTTAGTAAAAGGGATATTAAATATGTTATTCTACCTAATATAGATTGTTGTTCGGAATTGCCAATCGTTTTCGTCAAGAGAGCGTTTTATTTTAAAATGCAGGCAATGTACCAGTGAGGATCGGTATTGACAAGATGCTAAATTTTAAACTAAGCATCGTACACGAGTTGAGGTCAAAACAAATTATATCGCCACAATCCTCAAATTTACCTTAAAAAACATATACAACCTGTTGATAGAGAGTAGGATGAAAAAAGTCAGTCGATAATTTTGGTGTAGCTAAAATAATGTTCTATGCATTGCTAACCTGTCTGTAACAGGAAATTTGATTTCAATAGCCTACTAGCTAATTAGCTAATTAATTAATGACATCTTAAGTAATTTATGTAAGGTGAATCAATTTAATTGTGATTAATGGATGATTTACAATGCTTCTAGTTCAACTTTTCGTGGCAGTTGTTAGTTCCTTTTGTAAAATCTTCATTTCGATCACCTGCCAACCGATGGCAAGTTATGCACTGAATAATAATATAATGTCAGGCATACTAAAATCAACTAACCGCAACCCAATCCAAACCAAACCCCATACAAACCAGACTGTCCAGAAGAATAGTTTGCAGTGAATTCCTGAAACCAGACAAAAAAAAAATCATCCAAAAAAAATAAAAAAAAAATAAAAGGCCTTAGATTAGTCATGATTGATGATATCAAATTTGATACATGTCTTTCTATTCGTTTAAAAATTGAAAATATTATAGGTAGTTAAGTACACCGCGTGTCGATCGATATCTTCTGTTTATTTGATCCTTGATCTTGTTTCCTTTGTGGTGTCAGAGTGAGCACATTATGCATAAAGTTGCGTCAGTGGGTATCTTTCAAGGTCCTACGCAAGTCGCGGTATTATCATGCAGACATTGCTTAACTATTACAGCCGCAACCCTGCATCACATACATATTCCTACCGCGCTCTGCGTCAGCAGTTGGCACACAGTTTATTTCATATTTGAACACACCCCTAATAAAACGAATCATGAAAAAAATAATTAGATATTTATATAAGTATATATGATCTCCCCCCTCAATCATCAATTGAAATATTCAAAAATTATCTATATTATCCTGTTATTCTTTATTTTTAATATATCGTCGTTAGTTAGGTTTCTTGCTGGTTAAGATCTTTAGTTAATTTATTCCATTCATCCCTCACTTACAATCATATCACTTGTATTATAATCATATCTCAGATCTTGTCGATAACAACATTGTGTCTGTTTCTTGTTTTATTTTGTTTTTGTTTTTAAATTTATTAGTCTAGCAATAATTATAATAATTATAATAATAATAACCATGTCAGATCTCATCTCAAGACTAAATGATGATATCAAATCTGATTATGGTTCTGATATCCAAAACACTATTTTTCAATTGAATAGTACCAACAAATTAGTAGACCCCTTAATGATCGATTTACAGTCAGAAATCAAATGGCAAATGAGACCTTATTTACTAGAGTTCCTAATGCAAATGCACTATCAACTTCATCTATCTTGCAAATCTTTCTTCTTAGCTATTCAAATCCTCGATCAATATTGTTCGAAAAGAATCGTCAACAAAGCTCATTATCAATTGGTTGGCTTAACCAGTTTATTCATTGCTTCCAAAATCCATGATGATAAAAATAAAGTAATTGCCGTTAAAGAATTAGTTGTTGCTTCCAGAAGTGCTTATGAAGAATCATTATTTTTAAAGATGGAATTACATATCTTATCCACTTTAGATTGGAACGTTTCGTCACCAACTTTACATGACTGTTTAGAGTTGCCATTTATTAACGGCGACGACGATGTCTTATATCAGACTACTAAATTCTTAGCCGAGTTGTCATTGTATGATAGAAATTTGTTATTCTTTAATAATGTCTTGAAATCTATTGCTTGTTTATTAATTGCATCGAACATTTTGAATCAGCAATTTCATATCATTAATTTTCAAGAAGATTTAATTAATCTTGGTGCCAAAAATAATAATTTTAATACTCCTTTTTTCCAAAATTTAACTGAAGATGATATTTGTCAAATAAGGAAAATCTCACTAATTCTATTGAATCAATTAGTTAATAAATTTAATTCCAATTCATTGAAAATTAAATATAGTAACATTAAGATTTCTACTAAAATTCAATCATTTGTTTCCAAATTTAAAGATTTCTTAACTACTCATAAACTGATTCCGTCTATTGTAATGGAGACCATGGCATTGCAATTCAGATCAATCAATTCAAATAAATCAAATATCACCAAGCTTTCTCTTAAAGAGATCATTCCTGACTGTTCATTGTTACTTTCTAATTTCATGATTGGCCTTGAACAATCAGTCACTGCCGTTAATTCTATTAATAAGAAAATTGCATCTTTATCATTGGACCTTTTCGACTCGGAATTTTCATTCGAACCTCCTTTATCTGGTAGTTTATTAACTCCAGCTTCTCCAGCGGCAAGTATTCCATCATTGGTTTCTAGTAGAAGTAATTCTGCTGCTTCTATTAGCTCTGACGAAATGAGCTTTGTTGAATCGCCAAATACTAAGATCTCTTATGATGAATCATCTCCTTGCAATTCTCCAAAGATTTTGAATTTTAATAATCAACTGAAGATAAATATGATCTTAAAACAACAACGGCTTCAACAACGAAATAAAAGTGATCCTATCAAAGAACAAAAGAAAAGATATTTTAAAGAAGCCACAGATTTCAATCAAAAGAGACATTCTCCTAATTTGCGAGAAAATTATTCTTTCTATTTTGAAGTCTAATTTTTTTCATTATACCATTTCTACGAATACTTGCTGCTGCTGGTCAGGCATTTTCATTTAATAATTTTCGTTATGTTATTCATTATTTCGTTCAGTCATTCGTTACAACAATAAAAGTTACAGATTCATGATAATTTAAAAAAAAAAAAAAAAAAAATTAAAAAAAAATTATTGTAAGACCACCAAGACTAACTAAAAGAGAGTAGGTCATATTATTATTACTTGGCCTCACTAGGATGGAGCGTCAGGTAAAATAAAACATAAAAATAAAAAAAAAAATTTCATGCACCTATGATGCATGGAATATTCTGCGAGTGAAGTAAGTTACCGCATCCAGCCGCATCAGACAACTTCATCAAAATTTCAAGAAGATAAATGATAACAAGAAATCATTTTTTTAGACAACTTCCAACAATTTTACCTAATTTCACCCTTATCCTAATCGGCTTATTTTCTACTAATTGTTTCAAAATTGTTGCACCCCTCAGGTGGCTGCCAAAAACGCCATATCATATTAATTGTTATATTAGTTAGGGCCATTTATTTTGTCATTGTTTCACTTTTGTAACAAACTCAACGCATGTTCCAATTCCCGAATTGCGGTGTCCTTGTCTTCATAATTCAAAGCTGAAATCGCAAACTTAGCATGCTTTTGAGCTTGGGTGTAGACTTCAGTTTGTTCCATAATACTCAAATAAGATTCCGGTTTCTGAATCTCTTTCTTCTCCTCTGCTAGTATCGAGGAACTCTTTCTGCCGATAAACTCATGATGGACCTCTTCTTCTTGTTCCCTCACTTTAAGAATTAAGTCATCGTGCGACGTTAATCGTGGTTTAACAAACAATTCCTTTTTCTTGCGCGGCGATTCAGGTTGATTTACGTCCTCGTTTTGAGTAGCATTGACGAAATTTGATAATTTGTTATCCACCCCACTGATTGCCTCACCCTCGCTATCGGTGGTGGTGGTACGATTATCAAAATCTTCCAACTGTGGTTCCTTATTCGGATGGAGGGCAGATGGTGTCATTGTCTTGTCAATTTCATTGCCCTTGTGCATTTCTTCACTAATTTCATTTGTTTCTGATGTAGCTGTTGTCTCAGACCTTAGTTGTTTCTCCAATTGCTTAATCTGCTCTTCAACTTCATCTTTGGCCTCAGTTTTAGGCTTTTCTTGATATTCATTCGGATCAGCCCCCTTTTTCAAACAATTCAAGATTCTAACTGCATGAAATTTAGCAAACTTATTCATAGTGTTAACTTCTTTCATCAATTCGGAATTCTCATCATCATCCCATAATCTTATCAATTGTAATAAATTAGCACCAATTATAAGACTATTCGCCGTGGATCTATCAGCTCTTTGATTCTCAATTTCTCGTTTACGCGCTTCAATAATTTCAAACGTAAAATTCTTGACGTATTCTAACCCTTTCGATTCATCATTAATTAATTCTCTCAACTCATCTGAAGCATTCTGCTTCATATTTTCAATGTCATCTAATAAATGAGTAACATATTCTGTTACCTCTGCATCATTTTCATGTAACTTCTTATCGAGAATCAATTGAGCCGCATACAATTTACAAAAATATGATACAGGTGGGTTGACTTTTTCCAATTCATTGGCTCGAACTGTGTATGGCTGAACTTTTTTTGCAATCGATGCTGGTGGTTTTCCAATCATATTTTGTGGTGCACCTTTTGCCACTGTTGGCACTCCTATTTGGCGCTCCTATATGAATCTTTTTCTTTTGTTTAGCGTTTAAGAATAATCACGTGCAATTCTTGAATTTCGTTAATTATGGTCAACTGAAAAAAAAAATGATTCATTGTGGCCAAAATGTTAGTATTTTCTTGATGGTCATTAAATATTTCAAGAGATTAATTATGACAGAAACAAAAGTTCAGCAACCAACTTGGTTTCTTCCTTCTACTTCTGGTAAAGAGTTACCAAAATTGAAATTATACAATTCTTTAACAAGAGCCAAAAATCAATTTATTCCAATTAAATCCAATGAAGTCAGTTGGTATTCTTGCGGTCCAACAGTTTACGATTCAAGTCATATGGGTCATGCTAGAAATTATGTTTCAATTGATATCAATAGAAGAATTTTACAAGATTATTTTGGCTACAATGTGAAATTTGTTCAAAATGTTACTGATATTGACGACAAAATTATCGTTAGAGCTAGACAAAATTATTTATTTGAAGAATTTGCTAAGAAATATCAGGAAATTACCAGTGATTTAATTGATTTCACTAAAACGTCTTTATCTAATTATCTTGAAAAAAATTTGAAAGTGAAAACTATTGATGAATTGACTTCATTATTGAAAAGTACTTCCTTAAATGAATTAGCAGTGGGAAATCCAAAATTCCCAATGTATTATAAGGCTAGTGAACTTGCACGATCAAGCATTGCCAATGCTAAAACTTTACTGATTTCTGAATTTTTAGCTAATGTCAAGGATATCATTGTGCCAACTTTAGATAAAGAATTGGGTTCAACCATTTCAGATCCACAAATCTTCAGACAATTACCAAGTTATTGGGAAAATCAATATGATTTAGATATGAAAGCCCTTAACGTGTTACCACCTGCTGTGAAAACTAGAGTTTCTGAATATGTTCCTGAAATTATTGAATTTGTTCAACAAATTATTGATAATGGTTATGGTTATAGGACTGAAGATGGTTCAGTTTATTTCAATACCGCAAAATTTGATTCCAATCCTGATCACGCTTACGCTAAATTACAACCTTGGAATAAAGGTTCTCTTGAACTTATAGCAGAAGGTGAAGGTTCATTAACTGTTAGTACTGGTAAATTATCGCCAAACGATTTTGCTCTTTGGAAAGCCTCGAAACCAGGTGAACCGGAATGGGATTCTCAATGGGGCAAAGGTAGACCTGGATGGCACATTGAATGTTCAGTTATGGCTGCCAAAATTCTCGGGCCAGAAATTGATATTCACTCTGGTGGGATTGACTTAGCTTTTCCACATCATGATAATGAATTGGCACAATCTGAAGCTTATTATAACAATAAGCAATGGATAAATTATTTCTTACATACTGGTCATTTACACATTGAGGGGCAAAAAATGAGTAAAAGTTTGAAAAATTTTATTACAATTCAAGAAGCTTTGAAGAAGTATTCTGCTAGGCAATTGAGATTAAGCTTTGCCTTGGTTCCATGGAATTCTCAGCTTGATTTTAAAGAATCGTTCTTACAAGAAGTTAAAGCAATGGAATCAAGTTTTAATAAATTTTTCACCAACGTCAGAGCTTTGAACAACGATAGAAACAATAAGATTAACCTAGGGGAATATTTCAATGAAAAATTTGGTGATGATGAATTGAAATTATTGGATCAATTAATAATTGCTAAAACCAAAGTGCATGAATCATTCTGTGATAACTTGTCTACCAATCAAGTTTTGAAAACTTTGTTGGAATTGGTTAATCAAACTAATATTTATTTATCTAATGATAAAATTATTATTAGACCAGTTGTTGAAATTACTAGATATATTAGTAAAATTTTGTCCGTTATTGGATTTGATGTTAGATCAGATGAACTAGGTTGGGTTGAAAACAGTTCTGCAAGTAACAATGAAGAGGTCAAATTAGAATTTGCCCAAACTATTTCTAACATTAGAGACGAAATTAGAAAATTGGGTATTGACAGTAAGAATCAAGCTTTGTTGGCATTATCTGATAAAATTCGTGATTATGATTTATTGAATTTGGGTATTTTTATTGATGATAGAAGTGATGGTGGATTAGTTAAGTTATTAACTAAACCTGAGCGAGAGCAATTGATTCAACAGCGAGATGAAAAATTGAAAATTTTGAAAGAAAAGGAAGAAAAAAAACTTCAACAACAGAAACTTAAAGAACAACAAGAAAAGGAAAAACTTGAAAAGGCTAAGGTTAAGCCACAAGAAATGTTCCAAGATTCTTCAAAATATAAAGAATGGGATGCTGATGGTATTCCAACTGTTGATGTTAACGGGGAAGAAGTCAGTAAAAGTGCTAGGAAGAAGTTGTTGAAGCAATGGACTGCTCAAAAGAAATTACATGAGCAGTACTTTTAATATATATATATATATATATAGATATATTTTTTTTAGATTTTAATTTACCCATTTGCTTTTAGTCTCGCTGCATCAAATAATATTACTAATGTAGATCAAAATCCAGCGGCTTGGCGCCTCCGCAGCAATTAGAAAAATAACCGTCTGGTGTCAAATATCAAACCCAGCCGAAAGTTCTTAACTGCTTTAACCAGGATATTAAGAAATGGCTGCCGAGAACAGCAATAATGAGAATAATCCAGATGTCGGTCGTAAAGACTCTGAGACGTTACTTAAAGTAATGCCTGTTTCATTTAAAGAAGCAGCACTCGATAGTCCCACATTCAGAGCAAGTTCTAATCATTTCAATCACTTAATTGAGCAAACTGAACAGTGGATAGATGGATTGCTTAAATTTATTAAGAAATTCCCTGGATTTTACAATGATTTCAAAGAATTCTCCGACACTTTGGTAAATCAATTAAACCCAAGTTTCATCAGTGACGGTATCATTGATCAAGACTACACTTTATCAGCGCTTAATTTCACACAGACAGGTCTTAATAATTTATGGCTCAATTCGCTTAAAACATTGAAAATTGATGAAGCAGCGCTTATTTCTATTCTTACCTCAGCCAAAAGCGAGATTAAAAATTATAAAGAATACAGAAAATTATTTGAACTGTCACAAAGTAAATATGATTTGTACTTGTCAAGATACGCGGCTCAGTCAAAGACAAAAGAACCCAGTGCTCTAAGGGAAGACGCTTTTCAACTTTCAGAGGTTAGGAAACAATATATTCATGTCTCATTAGATGTCTGTATTGCTTTATCAAATTTACAGAAATCATTGGATTCTTCATTGGTTTCATTGGCTTCAAATTTATGGAAGGACATTGATCCATCAACTATAGGATACAGTCCCAAGATTTTAAGTTTACATGATCAGATTGGCAAAATTAAATCTTGGACTAATGCCTGTGAACTTTCTTCGAAATTTTTATCAAATGATCAGAATCAAGCTAGAAAAGAAATTGAAGAAAGTGCAATCCAACAATTTACTCCTTCTAGAGACTTGAATGATCACAATCCTGCATTAGTAAATGAAACCACATTACGAGACTTGAAAGAACTGGTTTATGAAAAACATGGTTGGATATTCATGAAAACTTCGGTAGGGAAGCCAGCAAGACAAATTTGGGTTAGAAGATGGGCATTTGTGAAAAATGGGATGTTTGGAATGCTAAATTTATCACCCTCTAAAGCCTTTGTTCAAGAATCTGATAAGATTGGGGTTTTACTATGTAATGTTAGATATGCTCCTCAAGAAGATCGAAGATTTTGTTTTGAAGTTAAAACTATTGACACGACAATTATATTACAAGCTGAGACATTGAATGAATTAAAATATTGGATGAAGGCGTTTGCTACTCAAAAGAAGAAATCATTGGAACTGGTTGATACCAAGACTATGACTTCCTATGCTTTTGGTAGATATCCTCCTTTGTTAAGTGAATTTGCTTCAACGTGTACTACCACTTCAGATTTTGAATTAACCAGTGGTAAAATTGAAAATAATAATAGTGGTGCTTCCGGCACAAGTTCAGTTATCATGTCAAATAGTTTATCAAGATTGATGAATTCTTTCAATAAATCATTGAATCCTGATTTCACTGATTATATTCCAGAGAATTTCAATGATGTTCAATTCTCTAGGGAAGGAGTTTTCAAAGAACCAATATTGAACACTCCTATCGCTACTAGATTGACTAAAGCTGCAATTATGGGTAATGCCTTCTTAACGTCTACAGAAATTCCTAATGCTATTAATGCCAATATTTGGGGTACAGTTAATTGGGGGTTATATTATTTAGTCACGCAAGATTCTCTAAAGAAAGTTGACCCATTTGATCATCAAAAGTTATTGATATCCCAAAAGGATTACGAAAACCCTGACAAGATATCGTCATTAATATATCCCACATATTATCCAAATACATTAATCAACGAAGATATTCAAATGAGAGCAATTTTTGAAACTTCTTTGAAGAAAGATGAACTTTGCTTGCTCTCGTTTAGATGTATTTGGTCTCCAAATAAGAATCAGGAGTTATCTGGGAAATGCTTCGTTACAACTGATAATTTATATTTTTACATGAATAGTATGGGGTTTGTTTCATTGCTAGCCAGACCATTAAGTGAAATGGTTGCTGTTGAAAATCAACTTAAGAAAAATTGGGAAATTATAAAATTATTTTCAGTGGATGGATTGAGTTTGAAAGCTAGAGTTTTCCTTGATGATGCCAAGTTAATTGCCAAAAAACTTGAAATTTTAATAAATAGCAAGACTGCGAAAGAGCCATTAAAATTTAAGCAATTATTGAAAAAATTGCAACAAATTGAAGGGGAATCCCCTCTTATGGAGACACCAAGAACTTCGATTGAGATCACCAGTGATAAAGACAATGGAGAAATCCCATCGTTGATGGCCATTTCGAAATCTCTTGAATCAAATAAAGATTTCAAGACTGATTATTCTGATGAATACGAACGATTGGCATTCAATGAGATCAAACTTCCAGCGAAAGCATTATTTCATGTATTATTTGGTGACCAGTCAATGATTTTTAGACAAGTTATTACGTTAATAATTGACAGCAATGACGGATTCACTCAATTCCCATGGAAAATCAATAAGTCAGTTAACAAGTTGGAACGTAAACTTTTGTTTAAAATTTCAACCAATAGTAAAAACTCATTGTTATTAGAGTCCACGAAAAAGCTTATAAACAACTACTCTAGTGGGATTGTGTTGGGAGAAATGAGTGAGCTCCAAGTTATTAATAACCTTGTGGAAAATCAGTATTATAATGTTTCCAGCGAAAGAAGTAGTTTAGAGTTACCATTGGGGGCACCGTTTAATTTAAGAGCGAGATTTGTTATCAAGGCTATTGATCAGGATAGTTGCAAGCTCTACATATACTCCAGTTTGAAGTTCTCAAATATTTCGCCAGCTAATTTCATGGTTGCAAATGTATATCGATCATTATTTAGAGGAGAATCTAGTAAGATGCACCAAAGAATTCAAGCTTGTGTTACAAATATTGGTGAATATGGGAAGGTCAATAAGGCTATTAAGTTATATGGACAATTAGGTACCAGTACCGAAGAAGAAACTTACAGCTCTGAGAAGAATATCAAATTTGGAATGTTGTTGTTTATGAAATTATGGTTTAAGATGACCATGATTAGATTGATTAATGGGTTTGTATTATTGGTTAAAGTAATTGGTAGCGGAACCAAAGGATTTTTGGCTAGTTTGAGTGTCAACAAGCTTTTAATTTTTTTACTTATCTTGTCTGGTTTTTATAATTTATGGTTGACTGGAAAGACTGCCAATTCTTATTGGATTGCCAGACGCACTGAAGGAATGCTCAAGGAATATACTAGACTTGCTTCAAATAATATTAATGATAACAATGGAGAGTTAATGCAAAGGGCAATTTATTCTAAAGACATTGAAGATATGATTCTTTCTGGTAAACAGTTGTCAATTGATGCTGAGAATTCTAAATGTTTCAATCATTTTAAGAATAGCTCATTTGTCTTGAATTATGAAAAGAGTTCATTGAATAAATTGTTTTTACAACAACAATATGGAGACTTGACCTCATTTCAAGTGGCCCTAAAATTGCAAAACACTTTACAAGAATTGGGAATTAGAAGAAATGAATTATTAATTGATTTGAAAATATTGGAGAAGATTGAAAGAGAGATTTCCATTGGTGAATGGAAAAATTGGTTAATCAATGAGAATAGTCGTTGTGAAATGATGAAAAATGAGGTTATTGCCAAGATTATTAGTGTGCATGATGGTTCGACAAATGAAATTAGTATCGATGACAAATTACCAGGTGCGTCTGAGCTTTTACTGTACTGCGACAGCTGTAAATTAGAACTACAAAATTCCCAACTTTTATAAATAAAATAAACTTTCCTTTATTGTTTAGTTTTTAATTTTTAGGTGAAGACTATTCCAAATTCCGTAATTTTTTCAGATCGCGGTAGCAGGCCACATACATCCGAAAAATTGCAAAAAAAAAATAAAAAGGGAATAAAATTAGATTCGCAGAAATCGAATGTTACAATTAAATAGTGCAAAGCTAGTAGGATTGGCACTAGCTAAACTTAGTTACGATCTAGGCAATCACTTTAACTTGTCAGAAAAGGTATTGGCAAATGGAGAAGCGGACAATTTATTTATTAGCAAAATTACAAAGCGGGACTGGAAAGCACCAAAACACCCAATAATTCTATGCCATGGACTCTCGGGATTTGACAAATTGATTCTTTTCCCATCTTTCAGTCAAGTGAGGTCGCAACTTTCCAAGAAAGATCTAGACGTCGATGACCCAAATGGAGTATATTTTGAGTATTGGAAGGGGGTGCAAGCAGCGTTGACGTCAAATGGCTGTCGAACTGTAATTGCCCGGGTCCCGCCTTACGAGAGTATTGAAGTTAGAGCGAATGCTTTGAATAAATTTATTTCTAACAAAGTGGACGAAGATTTTAGTGGTGGGCGTCCCGTAAAGGTTAACCTTGTTGCTCACTCAATGGGTGGATTGGATTGTCGATACCTAATTTCCAAATTGGAGAAGCGCAATTATGAAGTGGTCAGCTTAACTACAATATCCACACCCCATAGAGGCAGTGAGGTTGCTGATTATGTGGTCAATTTAGTGACGAGCAATTACTATGTTTCGACAGAAGTGCCATTGCAATTACTGTTGATTCCCCCTAGTATTTATGAATTAACTACTTATCATATGAAACAATTTAATCGAGAGATTGAAGATGCGGCCGAAGTGAAATATTTCAGTTATGGCGCGAGATTCAAGCCAAAATGGGACGATTTGTACCGGTTCACTTGGTCAATTATTTTCAAAACTGCCGGTGATAATGATGGATTGGTATCGTTAAATTCTGCTAATTGGGGTAAATATATGGGTACAATAGAAAATGCGGATCATTTAGATTTGATTAATTGGAGAAATGAAATCAAGATCTTTTGGCAGAAAATGTTGTTTAATAAAGAAGACACTTTCAATGCCATTGATTTTTACTTGAAAATTGCCGATGACTTGGCCAACGAAGGTTTATAGCGTTTAGACTTTCTATCATTAAAATCTGACTTCCTCTTGGAAACACTCTGACTGAAATCAACATGAATTCTTCGGTCATCTATAAGTACACCGTCCATTTTTTGGTAAGCGGCCTCGCAACTTTCTTTGGTATCGAAAGTGATGAACGCATACTGCAATGAGTTACCTGATTCTTTATCTCTCACAATATTACAAGATTCTATTTTACCAAACCTTGAGAAAATCAACTGTAGATCATCATCTTGAGTGATTGGGTTAAGCTTGCAAACGAACAATATATTTTCTAAAGGCTTGACGTTTGCATCTGGTAAATCACCCATCATTTCCAAAGTTAACGCCTGTGATTTTGCTTCGAGTTCTTTATTTATTTTCTCCCTTATTCTCTCATCTTCCTCGTTTCCCTGAGGGATCCTCACATATGGTAAAACTTCTACCGGGAAACCTGCTGTCTCTTTTGAAAGTTCAGAAATTCTCAAATTCTCTTTTCGATTATTAAATGGATCATCTAATACTATGGTATTCAATATTCTTATGTCCTCCAATGGCAACTTTTCATCATCAACATAAGCTTCATTTATCTTGTTCAATGTATCAAAGCCTTCGGCTATCTCACCAAATACCACCACCAGGTCCCCATCCAAGTTATTCAATCTTTCATCCAACGTAAATAACAATCGCGAACTTGCAATTCTTTCATTGCCTTGTTTCTTAGTGATCATTGAGACCGTACCAATATTATCATGTCTAAGGGAATTTGATTTGACCTTGAAATAAGGACTGTTCCCCTTCTCAAGTATATTCCATATCGAATTTCCATCTTTTGAAACTGGAAACTTTGGGTCCGCCACTTCAACAATGAAATTTGATCGCAAATTTACAAAAGGCGCATAATTGAAATATTTGATTTGGCATAGCTTAATGAAATTCTTTGACTCCCGGGAAGCTTCGATGACGAAGAGATCGATGACTAAATTTCCAGCTGTTGTTTCTACTAGGACACTCATTGAGGATTATCAAGAATATTTGATGCTTGCAGAAAAAGAGGAAAAAAAAAAAAAAAAAAAAAAAAGATCAAAACAAAACATGCCGCCCCGCAAAAATGAAAACAGAAATTAGGTCCAATCCATTAACGATTAGAAAAGATGAAGATGGCGATAACGAGGAAGATGAATTAAACGAAGGGTTTGGTAATAAAGCGAAGCGTGGAGTAATAGTTGAGGCTCATGGCAATTCATCTGATGAGGAGGCACCAAAATACGTTAGCAAGAATGATCTGGACGATAATGACATGTTCTCAGAGCTGGATAAAGAGGAACCGCAGAATGAGAAAAATGATAATGGAGAAGTGAAATTTTTAAATGAGAGGCAAGTGGAAGAAAGATTGAATGTATTTGATGATGAAAATTTCACTGACAATTACAAAGAGAGAGAAGACGATGAAAACGATGGAGTTAAATTTACTTCGTTTGGATTAAAAGAGGAATTGAAAGAAGGAAGGTTTGATGAAAATGAAAATTTCATAAGGTACGAAAGTGACAGAAACAATGATCAAGATGTTTGGCTAGATAGTGTGAAGAAAGCTGATATACGAAAAGCCCAGAAAGCCGCTGAAATTAGAAGACAGCAGCAGCAGCAACAGAGGAAGAAGCAACAACAACGTCCCCTTGAAGTGCTTTTACGTGAATTGATAGAGCTTTTGTTACCTAGCGAAACACCAACTGAGCTTTTACAGCGACTTAATTCAACAAGAGCTAAAAATCGTTTCAAAAACAGGAAGAAATTAGCCAAAGAGAATAGTGAAGTAAAGAGGATTACGGAGATTCTTAACAGTATTATGAGCAAGAATGGATTTGACAGTTTGAATGATATAACCAGAGAACAGTTAATGAGAACGTATAAGAATGAAACTGGAGAAGAATACAAGTCTCAAGGAACTAAAAGAAGAATAGAAGAAATTGACAGTCCTGAAAACTTGGATTCTAACAAAATTTGGGAGTTTAAATGGATTGAGAGAGAGCAAATTTATGGGCCTTACACGACAAAGCAAATTGCAAGCTGGAAAAGAACTTACTTTAAAGATCGAGTATTGGTGAAGAAAATTGATCAAACTGAAGATGCATTCATTAACATTTCTGAATGGATTGAACATTAATCAATATCTAACCTATAGTACATAAACTTAATCAGCAGAAATATATAGCACTAAAGAGTTAGTAATTTGAATCATCTGGATAAGATATAACACTTACCGTTATTTCCTCTAATAAACATTTCGTTGTATTTTTTAGTTAATTCATCGTTTATATATTCACTAGACTGTTGTAAAACAATATTCATAAAACTATCAATAGATTGTAATTTTCCCTTGTAACGGATTCCTGAATGTAATTTCACAATGACTTTCTGCCCTCTTATTTCTGATAAGAACTTTGATGGATCGCTCATATTCGTTATACTAGGCACAAATATATTGTTATTGGAGTATGTTAGATAATGTTGACTTTTCAAGCCCTCAAAAGAAGAACAGTGTCGCTTAACCATCGATGATGTAAAAACTTTTTTTTTTTTTGATCGATGTACCGTTAGAAAGGGTCACTTCATTGTCAAATCGCATTTTAAGTAAAAAACTGTTGGATGAAGTGACGATTGATTCATTTGATATTCTCTCCAATTGTTATTCAATATAAAAAATCAAGAGATGTACTATCTATTATCTCTTTTGGTCTTAACTGTTGGATCTGCGCAGGCGGCCAAAATAGGCGCCGACAAATCTGAGAGGATTCACGAAGAAGCAACCTTGTCATGGGTGATAGTTTCACTAGGATATATTCTGTTTGTTTGGTACCTTGTGGTTCTATCGATTGCTTATTATGGTGTAGTTGAAATTTTCTTGAAATTTAGACAAGTGAAGAAATTACCGCCGGGAATTGATTATGATCTCCTCGAGGGTGTCACCATAATTAGACCGTTGAAAGGAATTGATCCAGAAGCTGAATCATGTCTTGAAAGTTCAATGCTACAGCATTATCCGAATGACAAATTGGAGATTATTTTCTGTGTTGAAAATCCGAATGATCCGGTGATACCGATTGTTAACAATTTACTCAAGAAATACCCAAACAAAGATGCGAGATTGTTAATTGGCGATGTCAACAAGCCAGATCATTTTGGCCCAAATCCAAAAATTAATAACTTAGCCAAAGGATTTCTTAATGCGAAGTATGATATAATTTGGGTTATGGATTCTAATGTGTGGGCAAACAGTGGAGCTCTAATACGTTCAGTGTACGCGCTTAATAATTCTATGGATAATATGAGAAGCACTTATGATCCAATTACAGGAAAGGGTAAACGAGTGAAGCTTGTTCATCATGTACCATTGGCAGTTACTTTGAAAAGTTCATATTCTCTATTATCAAACCCTTCAGCAATTCACTCGTCGCTATTTACTAATTTGGGATGCAAGTTGGATGAAGTTTTCATGAAGACATCCCACGCTAAATTTTATGTGTCGTTTAACAAGTTGGCGGTGGCTCCTTGTGTAAATGGAAAATCAAACATCTACAGACGATCAGACATTGATTTAGCTGTTAAAAAAATTGGAGAAAATTACAAACCTAGTCCTAATGGTCAAAGTGGTCATTTGGGTCGGGATGCTGCTTTTTATGGAAATGAAAAGGGCTACGGTATTCGATATTTTTCAAAATTTATTGGCGAAGATAATATGATTGGAATTGCGTTATGGGATATCGGCGGAAGAACTGCGTTAACTGGTGACTGTGTCATACAGCCATTAGGTAATAGTATCAACAATGGTGTTAAGGATTATATCTTGAGAAGACTGCGATGGTTAAGAGTGAGAAAGTACATGGTTTTAGCAGCTACACTACTTGAGCCAACCACTGAGTCGATTGTCTCTGGAATTTATGGAACTTTTGGAGTTTCTGTTGTGTTTTTCCATAAAACGTTCTCATGGGTGTATTTATTAATTCATTTTACCATTTGGTTTATTACTGATTATTTTCAATTCCACTTACTTCTAAAATATTCCTCTGCTGAAGTTCCAACAACCGATTTGCTAAATTATCCTTTCTTCACGTTTCCCAACTATAATGGATTTACTGATGAACGACTGAGGGATACTCAATTCACGTATAGAAACATCAAACAATGGTCACTTTTTTGGTTCTTGCGGGAAGCGCTTGCATTGCCGATATGGATTTACGCAATAGTGGGTACAAATATTGATTGGAGAGGAAGACCTTTCCGAATTAAATCAGATTTGACGGCTGAAGAAATTTAGGGTTGAATAGTTATTTATATATATATGTTGCATTATAGAAATTAAGAACTTGTATATTTTCAAACTTTTTTTTTGTGTACTTTCGAACTTTGTTCTACCTTGTTCTACATATGAAGGACGGCCGAAATGTCATGTCGTACACCCACAGCACTGCCCGACAAGCTGTCACAAAACGAACCCTATCCGACATTTTTTAAATGGCAAGATTTTATAATTCGTTAATTATTCTTCTCTGTTGGATATCATTCATATATTTTTACTTTGGAAACCTCGCAATGATTGAACACAAGATATTAAGCATATTTGGCAAGAAAGTTCCTCCTCTGACGGAAGCTGAGCACCATCATGAGAACTCAGGGTACAAAAGCTGTTTGTATTATGCTAACTGGTCGATTTATGAGAAAAAGCATAACCCACAAGACATTGATTATAATTTAGTTACTCAAATTTTCTATTCATTCTTCGATATTGATCCAGAAACAGGCGAGGTTAAATTAAGTGATCCATGGGCTGATGTTGAGATTCCTGTGCCTGGAACTGACGCTAAGGGATACTTGCAATTTTTTTATCAAATGAAGGAGAAGTACAGACACTTGAAAGTGTCAATGGTTATTGGAGGTTGGTCTTATAGAGATAATTTCTCAAAAGGGTTATCAACTGACGAAAAATTGAATAAGTTTGTTGATTCAGCTATTGGTCATCTTCTTGATTATGGATTCGATGGAATTGATTTGGATTGGGAGTACCCAAATTCCCATTTTGAAAAGAAACAATACGCGGTACTCGCAAAAAAGTTAAGACATAGACTTGATGAAATTGAAAATAGAAAGAAATTGCCTCGAGGTTCATTAACTGTTACGTGTGCTGTTCCAGCAATGCCTTATTCATTGCGTTTTTTTGATATTGAAGAAATGAACAACCACCTATCATTTTGGAATTTAATGACCTATGATTTTTCTGGAAGTTGGTCTGAAAAGGTTTCTTATCAATCTAATTTGTATCCATATCATGGTGGTGAATGGTCTGCTTCTCAGTCAGTTGATTTATTTACTAAACATTATAAAATACATCCAAAACGGATTATCCTTGGTATGCCGATTTATGCGAGACAATTTGCTGGCACTAAAGGGTTGAATGAACCTTTTAATGGTGTTGGAAATGAAGAAGGGATTATGGATTATAAAGATTTTATTGGGGATTGCAATAACAAATTTGATGAGATTGCTGTTTCCGGATATAGCTATGATGAAGAGAAAGGAACTTTTCTTGTTTATGATAATGTTGAAACCATAAAAGTTAAGGCAAAATTTGTCAAAGATCATCATCTTGGTGGAGGAATGTGGTGGGAGTCAAGTGGCGATGTTTATAATAATCGTGATTTGGCAATTGTTCGTACTTTTATTAATTGTTTGGGAGGTTCAAATGTTTTGGAGAAATCAAAAAATAATCTCAATTACGGAGAGAGCAATTACTTGAAGTAAATTCTATCTATTGCTAACAAAAAAAATAACGATTATGTATATGTAGAAATATGTTATAGCATGGAATCCATTCTAGTAAATACACTAAACACCGCGGCAATCACCTCCAACTGTAATTCTTTATTGCCAAGTTGTTCAATTTCTTTATTCACTTCTTCTGCCAAATTTGCGCCGACACTCAAGTTACTAGGTTGTGATAAAAATGGGAATTCTGAGTATTCATTTAATAATTCATCAGCTCTTGCCATTGCATGATCCCTTTGATCATAATTCAATGGTACCAAAACGTTTTCCAAAACATTTGCTGCATAACACCCAGATACCAATGCAATCGATCTTAACCATCTATAATCAATTCCTTCGTCAAAAAATCTATTGGAGTTTAAAGTGATTGTTCTGGTTACCAACAATGATAAAATTCTCTTTTTTATCAGATCTTTACAAGTTGCATCTGCCACCGGGTGCGTCGCCATATCAAATAACAAAAAATTTTTACGTTCAGTTCTCAAAATTCCTTTATCTACCAATCCTTTGGCCAATCTTTCTCGAACTTGCTTCAATTGATAGTTTATTTTCAATAAATTCCAAGTTTCCCCACTTAATAAATCAATCCAATTAGAAACAGTTAAGTTACCTTCATCATTCTTCATAAGCTTTAGAGTTTCATCTAACAACACTTCGCCAGTTAAAGAATCATCAATAACTTCAATAAGTCTTTCATGTAAATCAAATCTTCTTCTAGCAGGATCATTAATCATTTGGATTTTCCCCCTGAATGCCAACTCAAGAAGTATGCATCCTCGTAAAGCATATGAAATATTATCATTCCAAAATGATAAATATCCTTCTTTGTCTTTTAAACCCATCAATAACACTTCTTCCATTAGTGTGAGAAATGGTGCTCCACTATTTTTCCCACTACTAATATCTTTAGGGTCATATGCAATTTTATGGTCTTCATTAGATGTAGATGCTATTGGCGAGCCAGGCTCTGAATTATTACTGGCACTGGTAGTGCCAGTATTAACATTCTTAACACGTCGACGTTGTACTCCTGACATTGCTTTTAACTATTTTTCAGTTTTGAAATTGACAAATAGTCGTGATGAAATTTTCCAATTGCTTAAATTTATATTACTTGCAAAATTTGATATACACTGAAATATCCTTTCTTCGCTTGATTATCTGAGAGTAAATTTACAAGATTCAAAGATTGGATTAATATATTGTCCTTCACACGATGGCTTCTAACTTTGATATTTCTACACCAAGTAGCTTTGTGATTTGGTTTTTTTTCACCAGGCTCTTTCATCGTAGGGGAGGGTAAATTGTTATACTATACGTTGCCCCAGCTAAGCCTGCCAAAAAAAAATGCTTGGGGAATGATTCTAGCCAATTAGAAAATAAATTCTATTTTATTGAATTGTTAGATCGTTGATATTATATAACTAACTGATTTCACTAGTTTTATTTCACTTTTTGATTCCAATTTAAGTTAAAAAGCGGAGGGAAGGTCAATGCGGAAATTTTCATTCCTGTTTTTAAAGGTATTTCACATATGAAGAGTAGCGTGGCGTCGCGATCGTTGCAGTATGTTAGGTAATACCCGCACATCAGCCTACTGATCGATTGATCCATAGCATTGAAACCTTACAGGATGGCGCAAAAAACCTGACAGTTCAAAAAATCTATATAAGGTACGGCGTAATTTAGTTATAGAATTAATTTTAATTGAACTAATTTGTCAATTATGAAACATCTAATGGGTGATCCTCAAGGCTCTACGATCAAGGATAATCCAATACTGACTGATATCGAACCTTCCTCAACCTCTTCTGTAGGGTACAAAGGAGCAACAGATTCTGCAATACAAGAATCATCTGCCAAGATGGATGATGATATAGACGAAGTCGACGACGAAGTCGACGACGAATTACCGCCACTGACTGAGATGGATGAAGCTAGTTCACCTGAAATAACTGATCATATATACACCGCTGACAAAATATCATTAAGGGTGTTCAAGACCTCGAATCGACTAATTGAAGACATTCGATTCAATTTGCATATTCTTTTGGGTGATGATGATGGGATTAGTTTATTGAACTCCACAACCGTTAATTATGCAAAGAAATTGGTTACGTTAAATAAGAAACCTTACTCAATAGTAACACCAAGTAATGAGGTTGACTATGCCCCTCCATATTCGAAGTTACAATCTTTTACGCATGATAATGAGGATTTGCAAGTGATCCGGGCATTATTGGTTGATGAATCAAAACAGGTGGAATTTTCAGATACAAAAGTATACCATTTAAATGTTAAAATAAAGAGAAAGTTCAAGTTATCTTCGGCTACTCCATCTCCCAAACAAAAGTTCTTTTTGATTAAGAAGGAGGAACTATTCGAAGAAGATAGAAAGGATTTTTATTTACTTGATCAGAATTATTTCAATGATGAGGCCAATCTTAAAGAAATTCAAAATTTATTGTATGTTGAGAATCATCCAGAAGATAATGAATCAAAACTATTGGCATTGAAATCGTCGGTACCTAAACTTGTTGATACTGCTACATATGCGTGCTTAGATACTCAAACGTTGGTTCATATAGAGATCTTAGAGCCAGAGCTCAGCAAAACTAATTTACAAGAATTCGATCAAGAGTCAATTGCCAAACGAAACTCAAAGCAGAATTCAGTTCCTACGCAATCAGAATGTTTGAAAACTTTGTTCAAACTCTTGAAAGGTCCTTTATTATACGACGATGTGACTACCAGAGCTATCAAATCAGATCATAAAGTAATTGATACTCATGTTTCTACTGAGTTCCTCTTAAATGTATTGCATTTTGTTAAAGAAGAACATGAATTTTCCCCTATAAACTTTAAACATTTTCTTGATCCTGTTTTACAAAGAATGGTTCATGAATGGTTGATTAGAACAATGTATGAGGTTATATATTTGGGAGTTAAAGTAAATTCTAAGAAATTATCATCTAAAGATTACAATTACGCTAAAAATAGTCATTTCATTGAATTTTCATTTAGTAGGTCTCTCCCTATCTTTTATCGAATTTTGAATGAATTTGATCTTACTCAATCAGGTAAATATGAATCTGGTTATAAAGATTTGTCTTTTCAACTTTCATCATTTCAATTATCTTTCAAGAATGAAGACTTTGTTAATCTTTCAATTTTTTCATTTTATAGTGCTAATCAAATTATTGAAAACTATTTGACATTAAAGCATATTGACAGAATTAATTTGCCAATATACTTCCAGAGCGTGAAAAGTGTTGCTTCGTTATTCAAGAATAATTATGCTGAAAATAATTCTTTGGAATTGTTCTTAGCTAAAGAATTGAGTCTCGGGATCTATGGAATTGAAGATATTACTAATGCGTGCAAATATTTGGGTATTTATCGTGATGCCAATGATAAGCCAGCATTGGTGCAATATTATAGATCAATTGATGATGCTACAATCCTCGCTGCTTATAAATTTCAGTTGATTGGTAACCCTAATTTAAGAAATGAGTTGAGATTGTCATTGAACACCCTTGCAAATTTTAAAGGTTCTTCTGGGATTATTAGTTTCCTAAATAGTCAGCTTTTACCAGTGAATGAATCGTATAATAATTTGGGAATTACTGATCAAGTTGATGATGATACGGTTCAGATTGCTTACGAGATCAAATTGAATGATGAACCCAGCAAACAAGCGACCTTTCAAAAATCCATTGTTTCAATTGCAGCTTACAGAACGTCCCACGTTTTGTTGAATTATGTTGAAACAAATTTATGGTATCTTTCAAGATATTTGTTACCTAGCGCTGAATTAACGATTGAAGATTGTTATGAATATCTTAAAGTTGACCAATTCGCTAGTGATTATCAATTGTTAACCATTTTGGAGCAATACTTTGCTAATGAAAATAATCTTATTCAATCAGAGTTGATGAATTATTCTATTGACAATCCATTTTTTGGTGATTCCATTGAAACCTTCCGAAAATTGAGATTGTATTTACGTAAATTGAATGAGTTTAGGCAGTCTAAGTTGATTCAATATTTTTTGGAGCATGGAAGAATACACCCAAACTCTGTTCCAATTGATCAATGGCCTACAGGTTTGAATAACATTGGGAATACTTGTTATTTAAATTCCTTGTTACAGTACTATTTTGTGATTAAGCCTTTGAGAAATCAAATTTTAGATTTTGAGAAAGTTTTTCCAACTACATATAATGAAGAAATCACGGATTTCTCTAATAGAAGAATTGGTGGTAGAGTTGTGAAATACAAAGAAGTTGAAAGATCATTCCAATTTATATACAATTTAAGGGATTTGTTTCATAACATGATTTATGCAAACTCTAGAGATATTATTCCAAGTAAAGAGTTGGCTTATTTGGCATTTAGTCCTGTAACCCAGGAAGTTGAATTTGAGTCAAACAAGAAACCAGAAGAAATGATAATTGATAAATCCACTTCACCATTTGATGAGCCAATGAAGGATGCGGAGGATGCTAATATTGGCGATAAAAGGAAACTCGGTTCTAGTTCAGTTGAGAGTGACTTGAATGAAAATGGCAAAAAATCATCGCTTAGTGCTACCAATAGCGAAGAAAGTACATTTGAACAGGTTGAAAAAGTGGATAGTGAAAATGACAGTGATATGATTGAAACCCCGGATACTGATGAAGCTGAAAACAAAGAGAATGTGAACACGAATGTTATCCATAATTCGACAGCTCTTGCGAAGATTAGTTTTGATCAATTAGTAAATACTTTGGAAATTGGTAGGCAACAAGATGTCACCGAATGCATTGAAAATGTTCTTTTCCAAATTGAAGCAACATTAAAACCTCTCAGATTGGAAGAAGATGGTGAACAATACGATAGCATCAAGCAGCTATTCTACGGGACCACAAAGCAAACTTTGGAACCAATTAGTTCCCCGTTGAAAAGTAGAAGTAAAACTGAAAGGTTTCAAAGTTTATTGGTAAATATTGGTGATCATCCAAGAGATATGTACGACGCCTTGGATGGTTATTTCACTGAAGATATCATCCAATTAAGTGAAGATGGTGATGTTAAGCGATCTATTACTTTAACTGCTTTGCCAGAGATTTTACAAGTTCATATTCAAAGAGTTCAATATGATATTGAAAGAGGGAGAGCATTTAAATCAACACAACCATTACCATTCTCAGAGAAGCTTTATTTGGATAGATACATGGAAACTGATGATAAAGAAATTATTGAAAAAAGATCACAAAGCGCAAAATGGAAACAAGAAATCAATAATTTGAAGAATCGATTGAAATTGATCACTGGTAAAAACAGTAATGGATTAACGGTGAAAGACTCTTTGATTGCCACTAAGCAATTTTTGGAATCAGAAATCATTAAACAAAATGAGTTCACAATTAAGCAGGAAACCATTGATGTTATTCAAGAACAAATTGAATCGATAAATCGAGATTCTGAAGTGTTAAAAGCACAAATTCAAGAATTGGAAGTTAAAATTGATAGTCAATTTGAAGGGCATAAAAAAATTGGGTATGAATTATTTGCAATTTTCATTCACAGAGGTGAGGCAAGTTATGGTCATTATTGGATTTATATTCGAGATCCAATTAAAGATATTTATCGAAAATATAATGATGAAACTGTCACGGAAGTTAAAATTGAAGAAATTTTCAATTTCAGTGAGGATAATACAGCCACGCCATACTTTGTCGCATACACAAAACAGGAAAACTATAAAGAATCCATAGAAGCACTAAACAGAATAGTTGAACAACAAGAAATTGTTCTCGATTAGGGTAGTCTATATAGAAAAATCCATCGGACATAACCGTACGTTAAATTTGCACGTAAATTTTTCAACAATCTTATTTTTGCAAGGCAATGGAGGGCGATATTCAGGTATCAAATACAAATGATTCAGTTAAACCTGTTCAACCAGAAACATGGAAAGGAACAATTAATAATTTATTTAATGATGCCATGAAAAACAATCCATATTTTGCCGCGGGTGGTGGGTTAATGATATTAGGTACAGGTTTAGCAATTGCGCGACTGGGGATTCTCAAGTTTTCCTCGCTTATGTATCGACAACTTCTTGTTGACTTGGAAATTCCATCCAAGGACAAATCATACTTGTGGTTTTTAGAATGGATGTCACGATACAAACACCGAAACTCTCGACATTTAAGTGTGGAGACGAGTTTTGTCCAACATGATAATGGGTCAGTAACCACAAAATTCAGTTTAGTTCCTGGTCCAGGTAACCATTTTATTAAATATAAGGGCGCCTATATGTTTATCAAAAGAGAAAGATCAGGGAAATTGATTGATATGACTAGCGGGACGCCGTTTGAAACTGTGACATTGACGACATTATACAGAGACAGATACCTTTTCGGTGAACTTTTGAGTGAGGCTAAAGATCTCGCATTGCAATCTCAAGAGGGGAAAACTGTGATCTACACATCTTGGGGTCCTGAATGGAGACCATTTGGTAAACCTAGAAAAAAGAGATTAATTGAAAGTGTCATATTGGATGATGGGATCAAAGAATCAATAGTGCAAGATGTTGAAGGGTTTCTTAGTTCCGGTCAGTGGTACTTCCAAAGAGGCATACCTTACAGACGAGGATATTTACTATATGGTCCTCCAGGAAGTGGGAAAACAAGTTTTATTCAAGCACTTGCCGGATCATTGGATTACAATATATGTATTTTAAATTTGAGTGAAGCTAACTTGACTGACGATAGATTGAATCATTTAATGAATAATATCCCACAGAGATCAATTCTTTTACTTGAAGATATTGATGCTGCGTTTAATAAGAGAGACCAAACTAATGAAAAGGGGTTCAGTGGTGGAGTTACTTTTAGTGGATTATTGAATGCCATTGATGGGGTTGCATCAGCTGAAGAAATGATTACATTTATGACTACCAATCATCCAGAGAAATTAGACCCAGCAATTTTGAGACCTGGAAGAATTGATTTCAAAATGTTGATTGATAATGCCACTGAATATCAAATGAGACAAATGTTTTTAAGATTCTATGTTGATGAGTTCGATAAATGTAACAGATTTATTGAGAAAGTTAAACAATTGCATTGTAAAGTTAGTACTGCTCAATTACAAGGGTTGTTTGTTCATAACAAAGGGGATCCTGATGGTGCCATACTGATGGTCGACAGTTTGAGAGGTAACTTGAAATTGGATTTCTAAATAACTTGTATATATCAAACAAACAATAGCTGTCTTCGTATACGTGCTTTTGTAGCCAGTCAGGTGGGTTGTTGTAGCATTTAGTTCATGAATCGTAGGGTAACCTCAGGAGACTAGTTTTTTGCCTAGGCTGATGATCTTTATATAAAGTTGTTGTTTCTTTAAATCAATTCGATCTAGATTATTCACTTAGAAATAATAATAATAATAATAATTGATAGATAGATAGAATATGTCGTGGCAAGGTGAGTAAATTGATTGAGCGATAGTTATTATTGGTGTAAACAGTAATACTATTGAGAATTCAAAAGTGATTTTTCTTCATGTGGCCAAACTAACCTTCCAGCATACACCGATAACTTATTGGCTACTGGTAAAGTTGATCAAGCAGCTATTTACTCAGCAGCTGGTGATTCAGTTTGGGCTGAAAGTAATTCATTAGGATTATATTCTACAGAAATTCAAGAAATAGCTAATGGTTTTGTTGATCCAACCAACTTACAAACTAAAGGTTTGCATATCAAGGGACAAAAATATTTTTTAATAAGAGCTGATGAAAGAAGTATTTACGGTAAGCATGAAGAAGCTGGTGTTGTGTGTGTTAAGACCAAACAAGCTATATTAGTTGCTCACTATCCTAAAGGTGTTGTGGCTGGTGAAGCTACCAAAGTCGTTGAACAATTAGCTGATTACTTAATCAGAGTCAACTACTAAGCTGTGGCAGATTTTAAATAGTATGCTTTTTTAATCTCATTCCCTTAATTAAATTTTTGCAATCTACAAATTCTCAGAGGTTGTGTAAGATTATATACTGTCGTATACCGCTATTTCAACTAACTACAATTTTTTGGAAATTCTAGCAGCACAACCGTATGGGTGCATAACAACATTATCTAAATCCCAGATGCCTTCTTTGAAATAAATATCTTTTTTCAAAAATTCAATGATTTCATCTTTTGAATCAGCCACTAAATTGTAACTTGATCCAACAAACTTGGTAGGTTTACCATCAGCCCCAACGCCTTCGTAAACTGCTCCACAATTGGTAACTTTACCTGATTCCATAATTGATGGAATCCCTGCCAAATGTTGTGCCCTAAATGGGGTACGATCAGTACCTGGTTTATCGTAAACAATAACTAACCATTCAACCATTTTGTTGCTGTTGTTCAGTAGTAATCTTATTGAGGTGCGGGATGAAAAAAAGGTGGAGAAAAAAATTTTAGAAAAAACTTAGATTGAATTTAAGCGAAAATTTCCTTGAAAATTGAGGTCTCAGATCTTAGAAATCTTGAATTGATCGAAGAGAGAGGGTTGGTGTAGTAAGAGTGTCACATTCTTTGGTACAAGCCTATTTAATAATTTTCGGGATGTGGTGCACGTGCACAACAAATGAATTTATATCATAGGTGATTATTTTTGGCAATAATGACCTATTGAAGTTGGTAAACATGAGTGATAATAATAATGGTGCGCCTGCTGGTTCTAACGCTACTGGTAATACTGCAGCCAATGATAAGAATGCAAGTAAATATCGATACCATGTTGAAATTCAACAGATGATGTTTGTTAGTGGAGAGACCCACGATCCACCATTTGATACCACTGCGTTAATTGAAGACATTGTACGTGGTCAGGTTGTTGAAATATTGACGCGAGCTTCTAGAACTGCTAATTCAAGAGGAAGTAAATCAATTGCCCCGGAAGATATGATTTTCTTGATACGGCATGATAAAGCAAAAGTTAATAGATTACGAACTTATTTATCTTGGAAAGATGTTCGTAAGAATGCTAAGGATCAAGATAGTGGGAACGTTGAGGGAGCAGATTTCATTGAAGAACAAGGAATGACTGATGGGAAAAACAATCCGAATTTATTGAAGTACAAGAAACTGAAATTGAGATTGCCTTGGGAATTGTCGTTTATGTTTAATGAACAACCATTAGAGACCAATGATGATAATGACGAAAACGATGAAGAAGAACGTGAAGCAATGATGATTTCATTGAAGAGATTGAAAAATGCTGATGAAAGAACCAAAGGGATGACTAAAGAAGAATACGTTCATTTTTCTGAATGTAGACAAGCATCCTTCACATTTAGAAAAGGGAAGAGATTTAAAGAATGGTGTGGATCTTCATATCTTGTTGAATCTAAACCTTCGGATGATGTTATTGATATCTTGGGGTTTTTAACTTTTGAGATTGTATGTTCTTTGACTGAAGAAGCATTGAAAGTTAAGCAGCAGGAGGGTTCATTTTACAATAAGAAAGATTCTAATATTGGTGCTAATTCGAGAAAACGAAAACATAGATATTTGTTCGATGGTCCAGGTGAGGCAGTGAAAGCATTACAGCCGCATCATATTGAAGATGCTTGGAGAAGGTTACAGGCACCGAATTTCAAGAGTAGAAATATGTTAAATTTTACTGGGATGAGGTTACATTCGAAGGTCCAAATTATCTAGTTTTTATCTAATAAATTATGTATATTATAGATCTTGTAGATCCACCGATTCCGCTGGCAAAATGCATGGTAGAATTTTTCAAGATTTTTCAAAACATATTATTCGATACGCAGGTGAGGATGAGACTGACAATCGTTGGCAAATTTTTATCCACCAATATAAAATATAGTGGAACATATCTCGATGCTTCCTTAAGCAAGACCATTCCGACTGTCAACTTATCCTTTGACAAGTTTTCCGAATACACAAATACAACAACAAATTCACCGATCGTTATAGTCCATGGTCTTTTTGGTTCCAAATCCAACAATAGAACCGTGGGGAAACAATTATCAGAGTTATTAACAAGAGACGTCTACTGCGTTGATCTTAGAAACCATGGTTCGTCGCCGCACAGTCCAAGGCATGATTATCCAGCTTTAGCAGCTGATGTCGAGAAATTTTTAAATGACGAGAAATTGGAAGAACCAATTTTGTTGGGCCATTCAATGGGTGCTAAAACTGTAATGGCTGTTGCTTTAAGAAACCCAGAATTACCGAAATTTGTGATTTCAGTAGATAATGCTCCTATTAATTACCAATATTCCAGTGGGTCGAAATTTGGGAAATATGTGAGGGCCATGATTGAAATAACTGAAAGACAAAGTAAGCCTGTTGGTTCAAGAAAAGAAGCAGATGAAGTTTTAGCGAGAGTTGAGCCTCTGTCACCAGTAAGACAATTCTTGATGACTAACTTAACAAGAAGATCTAAAGATGAGATAGAGAGAGAGAAAGACGTTAAGGGAGTTGAAAAAGTACCGGTTTTCAAAAGTAAAGTGCCGTTAAGGGTTTTAGGGGATGCTATAGACAAAGGAAACATTGCCACTTTCCCATTCGATAGCAAATTAATGAGGTTTAAGAAACCTACATTATTTGTTAGAGGCAGTGAATCAACATATGTCCCAGATGATGTGTTGCCTACTATTGGAGAATTTTTCCCAAAATTTGAAGTAAAAGATATCAAGGCTGGACATTGGTTGATTAGTGAAAAGCCGCAAGAATTTGTAGAAGTGGTAAAGGACTGGATAGAGTACAAAGAGGAAGGTGATGATAATTTATTTTAGTATTTATTTTATGTACAAGGTTAATAGAGATCCAATTGTTACACCTGCACTCAAAGTTATTCCAAGTAGGGTTTGTAAATCAGGACCTGAAGTTTGCATTTTTTGGAGGGTTAGTAGATTGTTAATGGAAGTAGAAATTAGTTTGTAAGTGTCATTGATTAAGGGTATGTTTATGGTTATCAACGCTGTCGCCAATGTTATGAGGGGTGATAAAATAGAATGGAGGTTGATTGAAATCGTTGGTATAATTGGCTGTTCTTTAGGTGCTTCTATTGTCTCTACTTTAGGTGCCTCTATTGGTTCCTCTTTAGGTGTTTCTATAATTGATTCTTCCGGACTCACCCTTATTTGATCGACAATAACTTTCACTTTATTTTCAAAGATATCAACTAACCGTTGTCTCTTCAAAGGTTCAAATACCGTCTGCACCAACAAAAACAACAAAAGATTCAAAATCATTAAACCTATAGTTCCCCAGGTACTCACTCTTCTAATCTTGTCACTCCAAATTTGTTCTTCATGGTACCTTTTCAATATCTCTGTGGCTAATTTATTCTGCAAACTGTCCAATTCAAATTCCACATTCTCCAATTCTCCCTTAGCTGTCTTAACTGTTACTTCATTACTATGGTCTGCTGTGTAAAACAGTGTGAATTTTTCAAGATCAACTGGCGTCCATTGGTGCTTCCGCGTAAGCAATTCATTGATATCCTTCTGAGTCCTAGTTCGCTCATTAATTGCCAAATCATATTTCTTTTTCTTTTCCTTAACATCATTTCGTAGAGTGTTCACTTCCTCTTCAATGGTTTCTATGGAAAGTTTCATCTTGTTGATTCGAGTATAACCAGTAACGTCATTAATTGTCGCTGAAATCCAATTCAATCCTGAGTAAAAGTCTTTCACAAATTGCTCTTTACTCACTTGCCAGTTGTTAGCTGCCACTAGTCTTAATTCCTCAAGTCTTTTGCTGAAATTCTCAATCATCGAAGATTGCATCTCTCCTTTGTCAGAGATCATCGCAGTGTGACGCGCTGACTTCAATTGGCTTATTCTACCATCCAATTCATCTTGCAAGTCCGATAACTCCTTGACTTTTAGAAGAAGCGATTCAATCCGCTTAACTCCAATTGTTTTCACTTGTGGCGTTGCTTTAAACTGCTGCTGAAACTCTTTCTGTTTCTCTTGAATTAAATTTTTCAACGGATCATCATTATGCCTCACCAAACAACCACTAAAGTATCGTAATGAGGTTTTTCTGCTAGCCCTTAGTACTGGCCTTCTGATTGAAATTTCCATTCGACCTCCACAGTTTACAAAGACCGCCCGGGAGATTTTGTCAACCAATCCCGATTTGGCATAACTGACTGAAAAAAAAAAGGTTACGATTTTTTTGATCTGGGGCACGTGAATATGCAGAAAATAATCAATTGAATATTCTGTCTAGAGGAAGAAAAAGCAAAGAAAAAAAGAAAATTTTTTTATTTTCTTTTCTTCAATTATTTGGATCAATTAAATACTCCTTATCATGGTTAATTATAGATTTGCCAACGGGATCATGTTCTTTGGCCCTGCCTTTTATATTGTTAGTGATTTTTTATTCACTAAAGCCGCCGCTAACAAGGGTGGTAAACATCTTCATTCATTTATTCAGAAGAAGAAGCAAAGAAGAGGTTCAAAAGCTTAAGCCAAAACTCCTTTGTTCACACCTTTGTTTGCCCTGTGCCCTTTGTCCTTCCTATATATCCATGTGTCAATTGGTTTCGCTTTGTTTTCATGTTCATATAAAGGGCATAGAAAAATCGTCAAATCAATAATTTCATTTCATTTCAATTATTATCAGATCACTTTCTATTTATTTATTTTTATCATGACCGCCATTGCACAATTTCAACAAAACAACAAAACATACGCTTCTCATTTCACTCCTCAAATGAAAGAACTCAAGGCAGCTCCACTGAAGCATGTCATCGTTCTTACATGTATGGACTGTCGATTGGACCCTGCGAAGATTTTGGGGATTCATGAGGGTGAAGCGCATGTTATTAGAAACGCTGGTGGGAGAGCCCATGATGCTTTGAGACTGATTATTATTAGTCAACGATTGCTTGGAACTGGCGAGATTGTTGTGTTGCATCACTCTGACTGTGGAATGTTGAAGTTCACTGATGAACAAATGAGAGAGAAAATGATGAAAGAGACTGGTGAGAATGTTGATTGGTTAAGCTTCTTGCCTTTCAAGGATTTGGTTCAAGGTGTTAAGGATGATGTTGACTTTTTGAAGAAGAGTAAATTAGTTAAACATGACGCTGTCTGTGGTTACTTGTACTGTGTTGATACTGGGGTAATTAACAAAGTTATCTAATAGTGGTACATAGTTTATGCGTAATCTACTTGTTGGTTCAAAAAATTGTAAACAAATTATATTATAGTATACAAAGAATCATTTTGGCCCTCCTCCATAATTAAAATCTTGATTTACATTTTGGTTAACACCATGAATATTCAAGGAATAGAAATAAGCGCTTGAATCAACATTTTCATCTTCAAACAAAATATGTAATGTATTGTAAGCTTGATTTGGATCAGCTTCTGCCATCATAACTGCTTGTCGCTGTTGATTATAATCAATCATTTGATTCATTGGCATTCCTTGAGAACTACCTTGAGACCCTTGGGAACTGAAAAGTTGGCGATTATTATTAATATTAATATTATTGGCATTATTGTACATCGGAGTATCAAATAAATTTGTATCTTTGACAGTGCCAACACTTTCAGTGCCACTAGAAGATCTTGAAGCTTGACTCAAATAATTTGCTCGTTGATCAAATAAACTGCCGTCTGTAGTATGTGGTGGTTGAGGTGATGGAGCAAATGAATTATTAAATGAGACTTGACTATAAGCACTGTTTGGTGGTGGTAATGAAATTGAATGATGATGTGATTGTAATTCAACTTTCGGATATCCAGCAGTATTCATACTAATGTCACCCATGACATCTTTACCAAACATTGGAATCATTCCACCAATTGGTTGTGCTTGCATAGGAACTTGTTGGCGAACCATCTGCTGCGGTATTTGTTGTTGGGGTTCTAATTGCTGAGGCGGAACTTGTGTTGCAACAATGTGCGGTTGATGGGGTGGCTGTTGTGGTGGTGGCGGTGGTTGCTGTGGTAGTTGTTGTGCTGGTTGTTGCTGTTGTTGTTGCTGTCGCTGCTGTTGAAGTATCTGCGGATTTGGCACATGTTGTGATGGCAATGACATTGATTGAACCGGTCGTTGAGGTAAACCAACGCTATCAGATCTCTTCTTGAATACACTGTCAACTCCATCAGGACTATATTTTCTCTTACTTTTGGTTCTCATCAAATCTTCACTAATTGGCAAAACAATCTTATTAGCATCGCCATTGATTTCGCGAAATTTATCGGTAACACCGTCAATTAATTTAACAAATTTCGTGCACAATTTACTTTTACTTCTCAATTCCAATAAAACCAATCTTAAAACCGACAAATCATGTAACCATTTATCAACAAATTTTGAATTCGGTTCTTTTAATAGACAAAACATTGTAATAACAATTGCTTGAAAACCAAAATAAATTTCATACCATGATGCCAATCTATGAGAATCATATTTATGATGGTATTCAGTAACTGATTCAACACCAATTCTTGAAGATTCCAAACACAACGCAATACTTTCAAAAACTTCTTCGGATTCTCCTTTAACAAATAATCCATCCTTCTTGTACATAATAACTGATTTAAATAAAACATTTTGCAAATTTTTAACTCTCCACTTCAATCTATATCTTGTTAAAAATAACCAACTTGGAGGTTCAATTCCCTTTTCAATGTAAAATTTCTGAATTGCTCGATCAAAGGTCTGATTATCGAATGACAAATAATTAGGTAAATTATTACCAAACTCGTCAATTTCATTATTTAATTCAATTGATTCTTTCAAGGTTAATTTCTTTTTGGATAATGTTCTGTTATAAATTTTTGAAGAAATATGAGTGAATTCAATTTGAGCAATGAAACCTGAATAAATAGTCGGATATTCTTTATCTTTCAAAAATTCTGACTGTCTCGGATCACAATCAAATTCTTCATCAGGAATATTTTTAATAATATCAATTTTAATTTCATCCAAGTTCGGTAAATGAATCGGTCGGCCCCAAGTGATGGCAGTGCCAACATCAAATATATAAAGTCCCCACCAAGTTCTATTTCTAATTTCTTGTTCCAAAGGTGTAGCACCTCTAATAGATTCATGTAATGCTAACCCAATGGCATGACGAACTGCAGTACCTAAATAAGTCCAACCTGTGTTTGGATAATCTCTCTTTTGAATATAATTACTCAACAATATCAAAGCTTGGGTAACAAATAAATTACCATGTTCAAAAACGTAAGAGCCCAATTTTTCTCTAGCTTCTTGATAAATTCTCAAATCCATATCAGAATCATTGTCTGATAAACACCAACAACCGAGAGCGTAAACTGTTAATTTTAAGATCTCAAAAGATTTCTTTTGATCTTCTGGGAGTGAAGATTCATCACGATAATTTTTGATAAACGTTTTCTTATGAATAAATGGATATGAACTATGATAAAAATCAAAGTAAGCTTTAACAAAATTATCAGCAGCATCCTTTTTCAAATTAAATTTGGTACCAATCTTGGTGTTAGTAACTGATGGTGTCGGTAGTGGTAATGTTGGAGTAGTACTATCTTCTCTTTTAATTGGTTTATCGTCATCAAAATTAATATTCAAACTTCTTATAGTATCAGCACTAGCAGCAGCCCCATAATAACCTTTACCTTCTGGATTCAAATTTAAAGCAGCCATCCCATCACTAATATCAGGAAATACATATTCTTTATCTTTATTATTATCAATTGAGGTTTTCGGTTGAATTTCTTCATTCCAATCTAAACCATACAATGGATCTCTAACCACAATGTTTGAATTTTCTGGTCGAACATCTTCAGAAGTTTCCATTGACATTGGTTTATTGAAAGCACGTCGACGATTTGGAGATTTACCTTTCTTCTTAGTGTTATTATTGTTGTCTTGAGAGCCCATACTAGTATTACTTATATCACTGCTATGAGGTTGTAATTCAGCAAGCTGATCAGGATCAATTTTAATATCATGAATTGAATTAATTGAAGAGTTTGAACGAATATGTTGCTTAGAATTATTTTTAGTTAATTTTGAAGGGATATTCAAAGTATTAACATAATCACTAATCTTCTCATCAGGACCCAAAGTTACAATTTTACCATCATGTAATAAATGCTTAGTCTTTTTAGCCCCTTTCTTGATAAAGTCTTCTTCAGTTGGGTCAGGCATATCGTCAAGTATCTTATCAATATCCCGATCTTTTAAAATCTTCGCAACAAGACGATCAAGTTTCCAACATCGTATCTCCATATCAGTTAGCTGTTGTCTTGTTAATGGAGTTCTTTCAATTTTTGGAGTGTAACAACAACTCCAATTGTGATTAAAGCATTTCTCACATTTTGGAACTTCTTTTGTACATTTCAATTTCCTTCTCCTACATGATTCACACTAAATGTTAGTCCTTGTCTTCTTTCATAGATACAATAATAATACTTACCGCCTGTTTAATGAGTTCATTTTTATTGAATGGAGCCAAATTTGAATCGTTATCACCCATAATTTTGATGTTATAGATTAGCAATTGACTGTCGTCAACTTTAAATTAAAATGATAAAAATGCAGAAGGATAAAGCAACAATAATTGAATTAATAAAGATATAATTGCGTTGAGGTTCTTGTCGATGATAATTGATTAAATATAATCACGGGCTCTCCTTTGTTTTCTCTCGCTAATATTAAAATTTAAAAGTAAATTAAATTAAATTAAAAAAGGTATTGTTTTTTAAACAATTGGATTCCTCCTCTTCTTCTTCTGTCAACTACCAGAACGGGAAAAGTGGGTATTAAAATGTGAGTTGGGGGGTGCTGATAATTAAAGTTATGACGGAATACCAATTAAAAAAATAAACACAAAATAGTGTGGTGTTTGGGTGGGAAAAGCTAAATGCGTATTGGTGTCTGGGTGATATGTCTCAGTCCAGGGCTTCCTAATACCTTGGTCTTACCTGATAACGGGCTGAAAAGATTCACACTTTAAAAATAAAGAAAGATGGAGAAATTTTTGAATTGAAATTGCCACACCAGTCAATTCTTAAAATGATTTATTGATTTTGATTTTGATTGATTCCTTATTTGCTGTTGATGTGTATGTGTTAATCTTTTGCGGTGTATTCAGTCGAGCACTAATTCCGATAATTAATATTAGCGAATACTATAGGATTTAATATTCGTTAAAAGAGAAAAAAACGTCTAACAGGAAATTATTTTTGAAAATAATGAAAATTAATTCCCTCTTGGTTGTTATATATAAAGACGAGAGTTAAAAAAATAAGAAATGCAAAGAAATTCATTCAATTTTGTAATATTATATATGGGTCCTTGAGAATAGGTTGCCACAAACCATCAGTTAGATTTAGACATTGTTGTATTACATACTACTCAATTATAAATTAATTAAATTAAATCTAATTAATTAATTTCCCATCTGCATTGCCTGTATTGTGTTGCCTAACTTGTTAGTGTGCGATCAATGGATCATCCTGGTAAAAATATAAAAAAAACGAGAGCCAGATCAAAAAGCCACTGAAAAAATACTAAATTAAATCATTGCCGATCATTACTTAAAAATAACAAAGTGTAAATAAAAAGAAACCGTTCATTTTTTTTCAATTGAAATTTCACATTCACCATTCAACTGCCTCCTCTAATTTTAATTATTGTTTGGTCACAAACTTAAACTGTTACTGAGAATATGCTTGATTAGACGTTGTTTCTTGCTAGATGGATCTGTTGTTTATGCACGATCTTGGTTGCAACACATATATACGAAGGAAAAAAAAAAAGAAAAAAAATGTATAAAAATTAATTGCCATAACAATATTTTACTTTTAAGATTGGTGAGGCAAAACTGTAATCATAGAAAACAGCGATAATTCTACTTAAAATAAAGATTATCGTCGTATGAATATATATATTTTTTCGGGATCCTCCAATAGCCTCGATTGATAACCAATAGGAATCGAGCTTTATCGTATGGGGCTGAATAATAGTTGAATAATAGGGAAATAAGAAAAGACAGCTCAGATAATTGATAAAATGACATAGATCGCTCTCATTCACAGCAATTTTTTAAAGTTGGATTTTTGAAAAGCTTCATTTGCAGATTTCCAACTTCCCTGGCAGTTGGTGGGTTATGCACCAAAACCTAGTAGAGGCCACACAACCTCCCAACTATAAATATATATATATAATCAAAGATGAAACTCCTGTCAAATCAAATACAGGGATCACTCTAACGAAAAAATTCCTTTTGAAAAGGAGAATACCCACCTAAAACCGTCCATATAAATATCCTCCAATGGTTGCTGTTTTTATCCGATTGTTTGTTTGTTTGTGCATATATGTAGAAATTTTTCAATTTTGTCTAGCTGCAGATAAAAACCCTCGAAAGTTCGGACGATACCTGCCCTGTTTGTGACCCTGAGTGATATTTTCTATCAAGCTTTCCAACAAGATGAAATTCATCAAACCACAGCCGGTTACCAGTTGAAAAATTTATTCAATTTCATCCTCAAATGTGCATGATTATAGAACTACCACGATTGTAGCCTCATATCTATAGATAGAAACCTTTTGAATGACAAACCTTCGGTAATTCAATCTATATATGATACAATGAAAAGTTAATTAATATTCATTAATTGACAACAGGAATGTTTGAAATTGGATTGGCATCAACCTGCGTCCATCCCACGCAAAATTGCATTTGCGGTAGCCCAATGGATCCAAACAGCCATTTATAATGACTGTTGGTTGGAAATATGTATTTTCAAATTACTGAATGAAGAAGGGCTTCACAATCTAAGATATCCGCAGCCGTCTGCAATTTAGCACACGTTTCCAGCATCGCCATTAGCGTGCATTTGATGGTGGCTTCAGCCGGTTTAGTTAGACGCTAGAGTCAACAACATTGCATAATAGTGTTAATTAATCTACACTAACCTATCCACGTATACATATTATTAATATTAGTACTTTCTTTTAAATTACTAAGCAAGAGATGGACAAAATTGATTTAAAAATCTCCAGTAAATTACTATTGGCGACCACTTTGTAAAATTTCAATTATTTCTTAGTGGAGTTCTTTCTTACCTAAAAAATTGCCCTTGCTGGACCGTTCCTGGCAATGTTCCTGATCAACCCATTCATTGGCTGCAGAAATTGCATATCTTTAACAACATCTAACCATAAACTCCTTTGAGATGTGTGGCAGGATCTAGTCTGTGGCAGGATCTAGTCTACTCAAGGCGCTTGTAATTATTCAATTTCCTTATATCGAATCATCTGCACTTTTACCTCAGACAGACTCCGAAGTGAAAACAGTATCTATATATTATTCACACCTTTTTTAAAGCTTTCTTTCAAGCCCAACTTATGACTCTCATTGTTGTTCATAGTTATTTGGGAATCCGTCATTAACTTGTAAAACAGGATTGATCAATGATACAATTCTCACAATCGAAGTCTTTTTAATAAACATTTCACAATCTGCTGGCTAGTTGTGTTTGTCTCGTAATGAATAACAATCAGTAAAGTATTACTGAGACTAGATCCAGGAATTTCGTCGAGGTGATCTTTTCCCCAGAGGTCTCGCTGGCGATAATATATTAATATAGATTAGCATGTTTATTAAGTACAACAGTCTATTTAATTTAAAGTTCGTTATCGCCATCGTCATTATGAATCTTTACCAAAGTTTTCATACTATTTGACAAATCCAGGAGGTAAAGCTGTGCAAAAATCCTATCACTAACATCATAATTTGTGATTCTTAAAAGTTCTGGTGTTTTAAATTCTCCCGTACTTTGTAATTTCCAAACCAACTCATCCGTGATATCTTCGGAACTTTTCTGACGACGACGACGAAAAATGAAACATCCAAATCGTCATCATGATTCCCCCTGGTTTTGAATGTCGTCAGAACAAGCATCTTGAAACTACCTCTCGTACCATGAGAAGTTTTAAATTGATGTTCTTTTTCTCGTTGTTCATCGTTGAAAGCTTCCGTTGACGTCATTAACTTTTGTTGATGAAATTATCACCAACTAAGAATCATTGGCTGGGGCGATAGGTTCCTTCGACTGTACTCTGATGACCCTAACAATTGATAATCATGACTCTCAATGAATAGCTTGGTTTTGGCAGGTCTGCAGTGATGGTTGCTTTTCTCTTATTTATTTTAGTTGGTGCCGTTGAGCCACCTACTCTAGATTGAATTATCTTTCTTGCTGTCTCTGTTTCTCTTGGTGTTGCCGTTGGTGTTGGGGAGTCTGGAGTGGGTTTATCCGAATTGGTGACATTGGCCAATGTTCCCATAACGACTTCCTAAGAAATAGGCAGCTGCCTTGATGGTAAAATAAGGGTTTGGGTGGAACTTTTTAAGATGTGCACATCTTATCTACCTCCAGAATAATATCAATGAGACTTGCATAAACCAAACATTACGTTATAAATTTATTTATCTTTAAATATTCAACTCATTCAATTGTTTCTCCAAATTAATCAATTCGCCCTTAGATTTATAGCCCTCCCGATGCTCCTTAAAACTCATTGGAATGATCAATTTCATCAACTCGAGTTTATGCGTCTCATTAACAATTTCAATCAATTCTAATCTTCTCAATTCTTTATTAGTTCTCAATTTCCAAATCCCATCTTCTTGAGCTTTGGTAAGATTGATCTTAATCCAGCCTAATACTTTATAAAGATAATTAATTGCCCTATGAACGTTAAACCCATCATCCAAAAATTTTCTGGGAATTTCATCAACTTTGTAACTATCAACTCTCACTAACCTTTCCTTGTTATCACGTAATCCAACCACCAATGTGTCAGAGTCAGATAAATGACATTGCAAATATCCCATGAACAATTTCGATTTCACTATCATAGGAGGTTGCAGATATTTTCGACATTTCAATTCAATGTAATTTTTCAAATCCAGAGCGTCATCATCAATGTTTTTAACACAATCCAGTTCCAGTGAGAATAATGTCTTGATCCGATACCCATTATTGCCCTTAATTGTAACATTCAACAACAATTTAAATGCTGCGTTATTGGATCTAGGAATTGTGCCATCTCCAGTGATAACATGTTCGAACTTATGGCCTATAAACGCATTCTTAACGTCATTGGGTCCATTCAATTCTCGAAAATTACTATTTGCCATGAATATCGCATCATCGATTTTACAAATATTCAATTCTAAATCGGTCTTCCAGAAAAATCGACATGATAACGACGCGATCTTACTCATGGGACCTTTGTTCATTAAGAAATCAGCTTCACTTATCCCATTAGCCACCTCGTGTTCTTCAAGAATGTTCAAGTACCGTTTCAATCGCGGTTGTCGATGATCATAGATAAATGGAACGTAATCTTCCCAACCATCTTTCAAGTCAATTGGGGGATCAATATTATTGGAAGTGAATGGTTTGTATTCTCGTAGCGCTGACTTATCCAAGTAATGCGCTTTCCGATCTTCAGATGTTGAGTAGTATCCAAGAACATCATACTGGGAAATATGAGCATTGGAGATTGGAAATTTGGGGTAATAAGGTAATGATGAGATTAACTTATAGTCATTGGGTTTTAATTCAAGCTTGGGTATTAGCTGATAATTCTCAAGGGCCTTGACTACCTTCATTGAAGCTCCAGTGTTAATAAAAAATTTTTACATTTTGCTATGTGAAAATTTTTCCCCGATGGCGAGCCTTTGTCAACGGAATCTACAATAATTGTATTATAAATATAAAAAAAAAATTTATATTATACTAGTATCATTAAAGCAACTAAATTAAATTACTTATTTTTTACCAGCTTTAGCAGCAGCTTTGGTAACTTTAGCAGCTTTGTCAGCTTTAATAACAGATTTGATAACACCAACAGCAACAGTTTGTCTCATATCTCTAACAGCAAATCTACCTAATGGTGGGTAGTTGGTGAATGGTTCAACAGACATTGGTTTAGATGGAATGAATTTGACAATAGCAGCATCACCCTTCTTGATAGCTTTTGGATTGTCTTCTAATTTCTTACCAGATCTTCTGTCAATTTTTTCCAAAATTTCATCGAATCTACAAGCAATATGAGCAGTGTGACAATCCAAAACTGGAGTATAACCAGCGGAAATTTGACCTGGATGGTTCAAGACAATGACTTGAGCATTGAAAGATTCACAACCAGATGGAGGATCGTTCTTGGAGTCACCACAGACGTTACCTCTTCTGATTTCTTTAACAGAAACAGATTTGACGTTGAAACCAACATTGTCACCTGGTAAACCTTGTTCCAAGGTTTCGTGATGCATTTCAACGGATTTGACTTCAGTGGTAACGTTAGATGGAGCAAAAGTAACAACCATACCGGCTTTAATAACACCGGTTTCAACTCTACCGACTGGTACAGTACCAATACCACCAATCTTGTAAACATCTTGCAATGGCAATCTCAATGGCTTATCAGTTGGTCTGCTTGGTGGTTCAATAGCATCAATGGCTTCCAACAAAGTTTTACCGGTAGCTTTACCAGATTTGGTTTCTTTTTCCCAACCTTTGTACCATGGACAGTTGGTAGAAGCGTCAATCATGTTATCACCATTCCAACCAGAAATTGGAACGAATGGAACATTCTTTGGGTTGTAACCAATCTTCTTGATGAAACCAGAAACTTCTTTCTTGATTTCTTCAAAACGTTTTTGGTCCCATTTAACAGAGTCCATCTTGTTGACGGCAACAATCAATTGTCTGACACCTAAGGTGAAAGCCAACAAAGCGTGTTCTTTGGTTTGACCATCTTTAGAAATACCAGCTTCGAATTCACCAGTACCACCAGCAATAATCAAAATAGCACAATCAGCTTGAGAAGTACCAGTAATCATATTTTTGATGAAATCTCTGTGACCTGGAGCATCAATAACAGTAACGTTATATTTAGGAGTTTCGAATTTCCACAAAGCAATATCGATGGTGATACCTCTTTCTCTTTCAGCCTTCAATTTATCCAAGACCCAAGCGTATTTGAAAGAAGATTTACCTAATTCAGCAGCTTCTTTTTCGAATTTTTCAATGGTACGTTTATCAATACCACCACACTTGTAAATCAAGTGACCGGTGGTAGTAGATTTACCAGAATCGACGTGACCAATGACGACGACGTTAACGTGTTGCTTTTCTTTACCCATTGTTAATTAATTAATTAAATAAATTAGATTTAAAACTCAGAAGGAAATGCTCGTTGATTTCGGGTGTGAGTAGACAAAGAAAGAGAAAAAAACTTTTTTTTTTCAGAAAAAAAAATCAGGACAGCGGCTTTTTATAATGGGAAAAAAAATTTTTTTTTGCCAGCGCTCAGTTTCCTGCAGGCAAAAATGTGAAAAAACCTTTGCACCACAGCTAAAAAAAAGAAAAAAAGAAAAAAAATTTTTTTTTTTTTTTTTTTTCTCTTTTCTTTTTTGCCAATAATAGTATGCATTCTGCTGCCCCTCCGTAGCAATTGGATTTGAAAAAAAATAAATTAAAATAGAATAGAACCATAGAAAGAAAAAAAAAAAAGCTGTCACACCCGGGTGACCCACTGATCCTGCGATTTTATTGGTCGATTGTCGCACAACAAGCATAATCCCGTAATCATAATATGAACAATTACAATTATAATTACAATTACAATTACAATTAAATTTAAGGAATGAGTCATCACGATCTATATATCAAATCATTGAGCAAATCATTGATTTGTATTAGAATACATTACGGACAATTGCATAAGTAAATAGCAATCATCAATCAATCCACAGATTAGTATACAGATAGATAGATAGGCAGATATCTATAGACTACTACCACTAGATGAGACTGCAACACCCACACCCACCCAGACTAAGTGAGAAACAAAGAAAAAGAAAGAAAATTCTATGTAATAAAATTAAAACTGAGAAAAATTTTCACTGTCGACCACAGAATTAAATTAGTGTGGAGGCGCGCCACCCCCTACCATCACCCCCGCCCGCTCACAGTAAAATGAGAAAATTTTTCATTCACTTTTTTTACCAGTACGGCAACGTGGCACCCATTTGAAGGGACCATGATCATACTTTCGGGAGATTGGTTTGTAGCTTGACTATTGCCAGGATCTTCGTAACTATGGAATCGGACCCTGCTCATGCGGGAATCTGTATTGTAATGCATATATCATATGCCTCACGACGGTTGCACGCTCCCTATCTTTTGCAGTGCTGCCATAGTGGGAGCGATTTAGTTAGTTAGACTTAGACTTAAACTTAGACTTAGGCTTAGAGTGGACAGAAAACATGAATCAAGATTAGGAATGTGGTATTATGTGAGCATGATTGACACAACCCTGGGGTTGAGTTATGAGTTTCCATAATAGAAGCCATGGCTAAATCTGAGTGTACCTACCCATTCTTTCTCCACTTGAGTGGTGAATATCTAGCTAGCTGTGCAATGGGACCTGCGAGGTTCACAGACGTCTCTCTATTGCTTAACTGTCGCTTGCTTGCTTGCCCTGAAAAAAAAACATAATCAGGGTATGCAGTAACCTCAAGGCGGGAGATAAGATTCCGGGCTCTGAGAGCGAAGCAGCAACTATGGTGGTTAGCAGTATTTATTGTATTGTATTTATTGTATTGTATTCTACCATAAACTAACGTATATGGTATTTTGGCGGTCAGAGGATTCATACATCGGGTGATTTAACCATGGTCACCCTTGGCAAATCCGAGGTATCAATGCTATTAGCTAGCTGGCTTTTGTAGAAGTAAATGAAATGGTGGTTATTTTTCTTGGCTGCTTCGCTACCATAACAAGCCTTGTTTCGTGCGGCCCACTATAACTTGTTGTCTGGGGACTTTGCTACACAAAACTATCAATCAAATCAAAAACAGCACGCAATAACAGGATGGATAGTTACAAACAGCAATGAATATATTATAAAATACAACTGTCGATCGCTGGCTATCTGGGGAGCTACTGTATGTAGAAACTCAGTCCCTTATAATGATTGGCTCGTTTAGTCAATCGGAGGGTGGTAATATCTATGTAACATGCAAATTCCAAGGTTACCTGCATATCCGTCGACTATCGGGATATTTTAACTAGGGCGACTCGCGCGCCATTTGCCTATAGCCTGCAGCAATAGGCACCATGCATCAGATATTTTGGTGGTTGATTGATAGAATGGAATGGCTGATTTTATGGCTGATTTTATGGCTGATTTTATGGATATATATAATATATGATATTCGTCCCTGGTAGTGTGGATTCAATTGAAAAACTGTTTTGTCTTTATTTTGTGGTCTATTTTTATCCTGATACTATTTTTTTTGGTTTTCACCAACTCTAAAAATTAGTATTTCTTGGCCTGTGTAATTGCACATAATTTATAGCAAAGACCTGATAAAAGGTATACTCCACCAATAAGTTAAATATAGTAGCATCACACGATCCAAAATATAAATATACATAGATATTCCAAGATTTCTCAACTACACATTCATCCATTCATTATCAATAATGGTCAAATCATTCAAATATCTAATAGCTCAAGCTGTAGCTGCATTAGTAATAATATTTACGATCCTTTTATTCACCCCTGAAGTTTACGGAGAGGACACGATAATATCCTTGAAGGATTCACTATTTGCCACACAAAAAATCGAATTGAGTTCAATTCTATCTTCGAAAATGTCGTACTTCAATCATATGAAATCAACTTCCAAAAAGCAACAACTGTCATCACCTGAAGAAGCTGCTATTAATCAGTACCTGCTAACCAAACAAATCGATTTAAAGTTCATCCCATCACAATTTATCGATTATATTTATAGCAAGATTGAACCAACTTCAATAGACTGGTCAAACTATGGATATTTCACCTATGTCTCTGATGTCAATTATCTCTGCACCGCATTAATGAATTTCCATAAATTGAAAAAATCAAACACTAAGGCAAAATTTGTATTGATGTATGACAGCAATTGGGACAAACTTGACATTGAAGATGAAGAAGAAATCGGTAATAATAATGGTGATAATGATCGAATCTCAATTATTGACTTGTTGTTTACTGCGGCAAATGATTACAACATTCAACTTATCCCTGTAGAAAATAACATCAACTACGTGAAAACCTTATTGTTCAATCAAACTGATTTTGAAAGACTTATTTATTTTAATTCAAATTCTTGGTTAACTGATGATTTAGACGAGCTATTTTTCATCCCACCAGTCCACATTGCTATGCCTGAAGCTTATTGGAATAATTATGATCGAATGAATTTTGACCAATCTAAGTATTATCGTGACATTGATAAACATTATGACATCACAATATCCGCTAAGAAGAAGATGATGAAGCATGAGGAAATTATTAATATCATTGAATCTGATTCTAATGATGTCAAAAATTTTTATAAGCTAGTTTATTCCAGCTTGCCAAATTATTTTTTTAAAAACAACAAGAAATTTCTTTGGTCTGACAATTTAATGGTTATAAAACCTTCAAATTTTGTATTCAATGAACTATCTCAACTCCATGCATCAACCAACAGTTTAAATAATTTTGATATTATTAATGAATTTTTCAAATTGAATAATGTTCTCATTAACGATCATCAGGATGATGATGATGGCGGTTACAATATTGAAACTATTCAACCTAGATCAATGGTTTCTACTAATCGTGCTATCTCTTATTTGAACGATGATGAGAAAAATTCTGAATTCAATTGGTTCAATTACAAATTACCAAAATTTGAAGATTCAAATTTCGCTGGCACTTCTTCTTCTGCCGCTGCTAAAAGAGTTCAACCATTAGAATTGAAAAAAATCCCACAAGCAATAATTATCCCTCATAATCGTTACAATTTAATTTCCAACGAATACTTAAAATCAGATCATTCTAATTATTTATCAGAATCTCCATATTTACCATTTATTAATCTATATAAGGATCACAACGATGAAGCTTACTGGAACTCAAATAATTTTTATTTCCAACATCATAATGATGTTGCCAAACTTGTGGTGTTTGATGAATCAAAACCTTGGGTTAAAGAAACTGTTGAAAATTTTAAGGAAGTTTCAAAATCAACTTGTGATAATAGTAATCAGAAAAATGATCAATTATTATTGAAATGTAATTCTCTTAATATTTGGACCAAAATTTATCGTGATTTTGCCAAACTGAGATTACAAACTTGTCATCTACCATTAATCTAATTTCTTATCTCCTTCATATTTTCCTTCAGAATTCTCTTTTATGATTTTCATGATATTTTTATTCTTATTCTGCTTTTGTTTTTTTTATCTTGTTTTTTTTTTATTTTCTTTTGGGGGGCCAAAATGTATATTATAATTACATAAAAAGCTAGATTTTTTTAAGTTAACCTTGCGTAATAGAATCTTTCTTTTTCTGATATCCACCTGGGTAATTAATCAATTTAATATTATTATCTTCCAATTCTTCAACCAATTTCTTTCTTTGTAATTCTCTCCATCTATTTAATTTGCTGTATTCATGTAACTGAAATCCATATATTGTTGGACAACAAATTTCTGTAGAATGAACAGGAATTAAATTTGGAAAAGTTTGGAAAAACATCCCTGGGAAACTAGTACCAAAAAATGCTCCATCGATATAAGAATGTCTAGTTGATTTAGGATTGTACAAATCTTCACATCTTGAACAATATAATTTAACAGGGGAAACTCTTGGTGAATCATCAATTCCAATTGGTAATAATGGTTGTAATTGACAATAAACTCTTGGGCAATATCCAAAATCTCCATTCTTATATTTCTCCAACATTTTTTGAAGCCCTCTAGTGGTAATAATATACCTAGCATGAATCAACCCATACAAAGTTCTCGCATTATATTCTAGCTGTTCTCTATATTCTTGAGAATGTTTCTTTCTATCAGGGTTATTATTATTATTGCTACTACTAGTTTCCTCACTTTTATCTTTACTATTGTTATTAGTTGCACTATTCGTAGTTGTATTATTATTATTAGTTGTCGCGGTATTTGATTCTTCTTCTAAATCACTCAATTTACAATTATCAGTAATTATATCAATTGCCATTTGAATATTAGGTATTTCATTATTCAATCCAGTCAAATTAAATCGATCTGTAATGTATTCATAATCAATATCACAAAAATATTCATTCCCTTTGGTTCCTAAAAACCAATCAATCCAATATTCTAACAAATTACAGTTAGTGGCGTCATACTTTAACATATCATTTAAAAAACTTACCACTAAATTCTGATTCACTTGTATATTCTTCGCCTCCACTCATCTTGTATTATTGTTATTAGTTATAATTGCAATATTAAAATATGTTATGCTTTATTTTTTTTTTTTATTTGTCTATCAATATTTAGATTAGTTCTTTAAACCCTTATACTTTTTTGGATGTTTTTTTGATAGCCAAATTTTATTTTATATTTTATATATATATATTTTTTTTTTTTTTTTTTTTTTTTTTTGTTGTTGACCAGAGATATCGCGTCTCATAACCATTTCGCCTCAACTTGATCGCTCGATATATTTCACCGCTTATTTTGGAAATTTAAATATCCCCCATCAACGTCAACATCATCGCTTTCAGGCATGAGACTTTTCAGGGCACTGGCTGGTTCAAATACCATTCAATCAATTTCTATTAGTTATAATGATAAATACTTGGTAAGCTCTGGCGATGGCGACAATGAAGTTGGGTTTATTGATGTATGGGATTTTACCAAATTTAACTCGGTGGCTGATGTAACGAACCCAACTAAACGACTAATTGATAGTGTTAAACCATTCAAGACTTTAAATTATCACAGGGCCACTGTCAACGTTGTGCGGTTTGCTAAGACTTCACCGTTTTTGTTAGCTTCTGGTGATTCTAATGGTAAAGTTTACTTGGTTAGCACTTCCCAATGGGAAGAACCAAAATTAATATTGGACTTGTATTCAAATGATAATCTACCTAAAGGATTACAGCCGAGACACGAAGATGATGAATCAGATTCAATTATGGATGTCAGCTGGTCTCTGAATGGTCGATTGCTTGCAATTGCAAGTTTAAACAATAAGGTATTAATCTATGATACCGTAGCTGAAAGTTTTGTTTACAAAATGACGAATTTCAATGCTGCTGTGAAAAGTTTATCATTCGATCCAACAAATAATTTTTTAACTATCATATGTAACAATAAAACCGTTCATACTTATCAGTACAGGTTGACGAAGGATAAAGGATTGGTGATGACGTTAATTCAATTGGCAACCAAGCTTTTGCAGAAATCGATGGCAGCTACGAAGTTTAATCGACTCAATTGGTCACCCAATGGTAATTTATTGGCAATTCCAAATGGAACCAAAGACACTGAGAAAAAACCTAGTGCGAATAGATCGAATGGCGGGCTTGCAGTTAATGGTGAAAGTGATAAGGCAATTTCCTGGATTAATGTCAATCCTACAAATTTAATTAATTCTTATGCATTGAACAATATCACGGTTATGGCGATGATTTCACCATTGAATCAGTTCAGAGCAATGTCTTCATTGATTGGTCATAAGTTTTCAAGTATAGAAACCGTCAAATTCAATCCAAAATTATTCAAAATTGCCAATGCCCATCAACAACAGCAACAGCAACAGCAACAGCAGCAACAACAGCAGCAGCAGAATCCCAACGATTTGAACGCACAAATCCTTAATAACAGATACTATTCAATAATTGCCACGGGCGGTGTGGATAAAACTTTGGTGGTTTGGTCAACTTTTATAGAGAAGCCATTGTTTATTGGCAGAGAATTTGCTAATAATACAATCATTGATCTTGAATGGACAAGTGATGGTCAAACTTTGATCGTTGGCTCATTAGATGGATCAGTCAGTATCTTGAAATTTGATGATCAAGAATTGGGAATGAAATGTACTGATTTTGAATTGTCGGCTTCATTGAAGGAGGTGTCTAGATACATTAGGCCAATTGAATTAGATGAGCCATTACAACAACAACAACCACAACCTGAGAAACAAGAAGAAGCCGTTTCTAAAACCGGTGCAGCTTCAACTGTTACTCCTGCTTCCAACACCCTCCCTCAGGTAACACCTACGCTGATCACTCCGAAGGCAGAGATAGCGCCCAAGTCAATTGCTGCTTCGAAAGCCAAATCACAAGTGGAAAGTACGAAGAAAGGTAAGAAGAGGATAGCGCCAATGTTGTTGTCAACTTACAGTAATTCACCATTAGCTCAAAGCAAGCCATTGAAGAGTGAGGGCGGTGGAACCACCAATAACGATTTTGACCGGCCTTCAAACATTGTCTCGAAAGGGGTGGCCACGTTAAATGGCAGACGACAGAAAGAAATCGAAGGCAGCGATCCATCTAACAAAAAGCTCAAGCCCAACAATTATGAACCAATTGAATTTCTAAACACCACGATAATCAATCCAAGCACTGCATTTGCCAAACTTCGATTGGCTGTGCCTAAAGTCGCTACTGCCATAGAGTTTAAGTCACCAGTTGATTCAAGTTTGACGTTGATTGCTAAGAATGGTAATGGTAACGCTGAAAAGCCAAGTCGAATTTCATTAAACAAGAAAGTTTCAAGCAGTGAGACCGATTCTCGCGAAGTGTTTGTTGATTTCATCCCAAAATTAGTGAACTTAATCGTTGCTGGAGATTTCTTCTGGGCGGTTAGTTCTATAGATGGAAGCTTGATTATCTATTCCACTAGCGGGAAAAAAATCTTCCCGCCATTAATTTTAGGATCTCCTCTTAGTTTCTTGGAGGCAAAGGCAAATTTCTTGATGGCAGTTACCAGTATAGGAAAAGTTTACGTGTGGGATATTGAAGCTAGAAAAGCAGTTTTCAAGCCAATTAATTTGTACTCATTGTTTGAGCCATTTAACAAGTACCAAGATGATTTGCTTATCAAGGGGGAAAATTTGACGATGTGTTCAATAACTGCTCATGGGATCCCATTAGTTACTTTAAGTAATGGTAACGGGTACTTGTACAATCAGGATATGAGCAGCTGGTGTCTTGTAAGTGATTCATGGTGGGCCTTTGGATCACATTATTGGGATTCTATTAATGACAACAATAACAGTATTATTGCATTGATTGAAAGTAAAACCAATGAAGAAGTTTACCGAAAGAGGAAAAGTAACATGTTGAAGAAAATTTCAAAGATTATGTTGATGAAACATGGGTATGAAAATTTGGAAATTAGTATTTCACTTAGTCATTTGGAGAATCGAATTCTCATCTGTGAAATTTTGAAAGATTCAAAAGAATTTAAGAAGTTGTTGATTTGTTATTGTGTTAAGATTAGTGAATTGGCTTACAAGAATAGATTGGTTGAAATATTTCAAGAATTGTTGGGTCCAGTGAATACAATTGAAGATAGCCAATGGCAAAGTACGATCTGCGGGGGAATTGATCGACATGTATTATTAAAGGAAATCATCCTAGCTTGTGCCAAGAACCGGCAAGTGCAAAAAATCCTAGTGCAATATGGCAAGGCAATTGGTTTAACCTAAGTTTCTATTTATTTATTCAATGATAATTTTTTCCAGCAAAGTAGAGTAGTTATTGTAATAGCTAATGAATAATTCAATTAATTTCTCAACATCTTTGGAACCTCCAGTTTCTCTGATACTATGCATTGAAAGTTGTGGGTTCCCAATATCCAATGCTCTAATCCCCAATTTGGAACAAACAATCGGACCAATAGTTGATCCACATGGACTATCATTACGAATAACGAAAAGTTGTAATGGCACTTTAGCTAAAGTGGCACATTGTTTCAACAAGACAATCCCTGGAGAATTAGTGACGTAACGTTGGTTAGCATTGACTTTGATAACTGGACCACCATTCAATGCTGGTTTATGATTCGATTCATAGTTTGATTCATAATTTGGATGAACACCATGAGCCATATCTGATGATAAAAAGAAAGATTTGGCTGATGTTTCATAAAGGTAAGAGCCGGCACCTGCAGAAACAGCATCAGGGGAAATTTCATTACCAGTTAATGAAGCAAGACGATCAATTACTGATGGAATGAAATTTGAATCAGCACCCTGAGCTGATTTAGAACCAATTTCTTCATGATCGAAAAGTGCAAGTAATCGAATACTCGATTCGGTTTCAAGACCTTTTGATGATTCAATGATTGATTCCATTCCACAGTAACAAGAAGTTAAATTGTCTAATCTTCCAGAAAAGATAAATTCATCGTTAAGACCACCTAAAGTTGATTTGTTATGATCAAATAAAATCAATTCAAAGTCTTCAATTTGTGAAACATCAACACCAACTTCTGAAGCAATTAAGTCAATTAATTGTTTATTATGTCTTTTAACAACTGATTCTAAGGCCTGAAATTCCCCGTCAGTTAAATCAGATCCTCCACGACATCCCTCTTCCTCATTTTTCTTCTTCTTAGCATCTTCTTTATCAACTAACCCAGCAATTGGAACTAACTTAGTCTCTTTATTGAATTCAAATTTATCATTAACAGTTCTATCAAGATGAATAGCTAAAGTTGGAATTTGTAAAATCGGTTTATCAATTTTAACCAATTTAGAAACGATTTTGCCACCTTCATTAACTAAAACTCTTCCAGCAATTGAGAAAGTACGATCAAAATAAGAATGGAAAATCCCACCACCATAAGTTTCGCATTTAACTTGTGCGTATCCGTTGGAAACCGCATGAGACACAGGTTTAACTCTCAAAGTTGGTGAATCTGTGTGGGCACCAACTATGGCAATACTATTACCTGGAACCCATCTTTGACCAACACTGAAGGCAATCAATGAGGAGCCATTTCTAGTAACATAGTATGATCCTCCCTTTTTCACAATAGATCGCCAATTTTGTTTCTCGCTAAGTTCAACAAAATTAGCCGCTACAAGTCTTTTCTTAATGGTGTCAATAGCATGATATGGAGTAGGTGAACTGTTTAAGAAATTAACAAATTCATTGGCATAAGCCAAGGTCTTAAAAGTCATCTTTATCCTTATTGAAATTGGGTGTTGTAGATACGAATCTTGAGGCCGCAGATATTTTTTGTTGGCTGGTCGGTAGACTCTTACCCTAACTCGACGCACTTCTGCATGTGGCATACATAACGTCCTGGGTTTTTGTAATCTCCAACTTAAATTCTGAATATACAACTGCTACTACAAGAAATGACAAGTAAATTGTTAGAATTACTACCAGAATTGGTTGATAGAGTCCTTTTATTCATTGACATTAAATATTTGTCAAATTTGGAACCTGCTTTAGCTCAAAGACAAAAACAAATTGTCGTTAACAATTGGCTAGAAGCCTTAAAGAGAAAAGCATTTCAAAACATTGAAATTCTTATTAATATTCGGGGCCTTTCTGAAAAAAATTTTATCCCTATCTTTAAATATTGGTTTTCTAGTTCTACTTTCAAGGCTACTGAAGTAGTTTGCAATATATTCCCAAATGATTTGACTAGATTCACCGATTCTGAATATTTGCGATACGTCAAATCCATCAAGATTAAAGTTGAAAGATTCTATAGCAGAAATTTAAGATTGCTTCGCACGGACTATGGAACCCTCTGTCCAGATATAATTAGATTGCTTAATCAATGTCATGGTGCAAAAATAGTTGAATTTTATGATGGTGAAGTTTTAACAGTATTGAAAGAACGTTATCCAAACTTTGAGTTGGGAAATGTTTCAGATATCGGGCTGATTTTTCCTGCTGACGAAGGTGAATCGGTCAAAGCGTTGTTTTCTCTTTTCCCAAATCGCACTTTATTAAATGGAAATTTGAAATTATTAAGTCTTGAATCAATTACTCTTGAGCGTTGCCAGTTATCAGCATTTACCAACGAATTTATTAAAATAAAATTGCCAAATTTATCGAAACTTCATCTTGCTAAATGTCGAATAACTGAATTAATGTTGAGCAAATTTTCATTACCAAATTTAAAATATGCAATTTTCGAAATTGTTGAAGGTTTGGAGGTCATTAATACGTTGAATTCATTGCAAAATATTAAAGATTTATCAATATACAGTTGCAATGTCAGGAAAATATCCAAAGATTGTTTCAAAAATTTCAAAAATTTGGATGGCATTAATTTCCGCAATAATCAATTGATGGATGTGAAGTGGGCACAATATTTGATTAAATTGGAATATTTAAATGTGTCAAATAATAGCATCACTCATTTTGGAATTTTATTGAATTGTTTAAATTTAACTCATTTAATTTTAGCACGAAACAATATTCAAGACTTGCCAGATTTTTCAACTTTAGGAAAGCTCGAAACTTTTGAAATGGGAGGGAATTTAGCTTCAGTATTTGAAAATCTTCAAGGATTAGAAAATTTGCCATTCTTTTCAGTCAATGGTTGTTCCGCCTTAATTTCTCTAAAATTTAATTGCCTAACAAATTTAAAACGATTGTACATTTTATCAACTCAAGTAAATGAAATTGACTTTAAAGGATTGGAAAATTTGAAAGAAATTTTAATCTCATTACCAGCAGCTAACTGCTATACTAACATGAATGATTTAAAGTCGCTTAAATATTTGCAGATTGCTTCACCAGCCTTTGGACAGAGAATTGACCCTTTGGAATTTATTCAAAATTTACCAAAATCTTTAAGCCATATTTCAATTTGTCAACCAGAAAATTATTTATTACATATCTTTCCTATTATTCTTCAAAAATTTCCAGAAGTCATGTTAACGTTCCTTGTTATTTCAAAATGCTTGTCTTTTGAATTAAGAAATTTTGCTAAAGTAAATGAAAATCGCGTGGAACTGAAGTATGCCTCACTGTGTTAATTCATCAGCATTGGTGTATATTATGATATAAAATATATTATTAATTCGCTGCGCTCAGAAAGGGACACCCGATATTTGCTATACGCACAAAACTATGCATAATTACATCTAGATCCCATCATTTGTTAAGCATTTTCTCTATTGATAGATAGATCGTCTACATTCCCATAGTTAAACATGCTTAGTAAATTGTCATAGTTAGCTCCTGATTTGATAAGAGAAATAATCGGCTGTTGTTATCTGGTTTCCACTCAAATTTTGTCGTTGCTCTTAACCAACTGAACAGAGCCACCTTATCTCGCGGCCCCAAAGAAAAAAGTGTTTAATTCAAATGAAGTTATTAGTAGTAGCAATTTGGATGACCCTTCTGAGAAGCATCATGAAAAAAATATTTTTAATTATTGGTGCCTGTTCTTGGTGGCCCCAATTCCTATATTGATTTTACGCAATTTATTTATATTGGAGAATTGATCTCCTGAATCTGTCTGTACGTAGTATGTCAACCGAAGAACAATAAGTATGAAAAGGAATTATCAAAGGGAGAACTGAGGTGGATGACATTATCAGACTATCAGATTGTTTAATCGCTACACTGGTGCTAACAATGTTGACTTTTTGTCTTCTAACATTTTGCAAAAATTGAATGAATTTCCTAATATCAAGTTAAATAATTTTATAACTGTTAAGTGTTACATTGAATTATTATAGAGAGCACAAGTTTCTTGAGCCACTAAATTCATTTTTAACAATCCAACCAATTTGGAAGAATGAGAAACCTTAAGAAATTAGCAGTTAAAGCTTATGACTTCAATGAATCAACCATGCTGCTAAAAATTTATTTGCCCAATTTATACGAACTTTCTATTGTTAAGCGGAATCTCGATTCCAGCACCAAAATTTCAAAACATTGAAATTACATAATAAAAAATCATGTTTTTTAGAGACTGGCTATGGATCTTTTGATAAACTTATTCAATGATTTCCCGAAGTTTTAGGAAAGTATCTAAATGCTAAGATTTCATTTAGTTCTTATTACGCTCAATTTTTGTCAACGTAGAAAAATTTATTCAAAAGCACAAGATTCAAATGATCATTGCAATTAACTGTTAATGGCCACTGTATAGTATTGAAAAAGGTAGGTTATCGATATTCTCGTCAACTCCTACTTGCAAATTCAATAAAATTTTTTTCTTCTTGCGGTGGTGAAGCTTGTTTGCTGATCACAAGATTAAATTCTCTTGATTAGGTGTGCAATTAAATTATTTTTCCATAGCTTTAGTGAGTTTCAAGGTGATGTTTAGATGAACGTAGTATTCGCTTCGTTAAAGCTAATACCCACTAATGATTATGCTCCCTTTAGAAATATTTGGGAGTCCACTGAGAATTTAGCCATATATACTTTGGTTTCGCCCTTATAATTGACGATGACATCTAGCACTGGATTATAAAATAAAAAAATACAAAGGAGTAATTATTATGGAAGCATTCAATTTGATTGGTAACACAGGCAACTGCTACGAAAAGTAAGAAATGCCTATATCGAATCCTTTAATTCTTTTTAATTTTTATTTTAACACTTAATGTTCTCTTTTGCGAAAATCATTTAGCTATCCCGTTGAATAAACTTAATCTCCAAAATCGAAACTGGCAACTACAATTAGGGATTCAAATATTCAATTATCGTAGTTGTAACGTATTTCAGAGGAGAATTTTTGAATTATTATCAATTGCCTTATAAATATGAAGTTGGCTGCGATAATCTTGCCACAATTACTGTTGATTTTTCAGAGGACAGTAAATTTTGAAAGTAGATAATTTCAAGTATATACCAATATTGAGAAATGTGAAGGATCTTAAAGATGATGTTTCTTGAAGGGCAAAACTTGATCAAATGATGGTGAAATTCCCAAAAATTAATTTGCAAACGTGTCGCCCTAATGATGAATTATTGCGTAGTTCAAAGTTTTTAAGATTTTCATGTCCTTTAATTGATAGTGTGTCTCTCGTGCCAGTTCCTCGGGTATAACATACTTAATTGAAATTTTGTTGAGAAAAAGTCCAGCATAAATACAATGTAAGCAAAAAATGCAAACTCTATGTTTATATATATTATAATACAAGAACAACAACTAAATTTATATGCTTCTTTCCACCATGGCAATTTTTCTTTCAAAAATTTTAATTAATTCATCGCTATAATTTTCCAACAATCTAACCTTCTCTATATTATGATTATTATTATCTTCTTGTCCACCATCAATTAGTTTCCCGGTTAGGGCGATTTCTCTTTTAATCAACGACAACTTTTCATTGCTTAATTTCTTGTCCTTGTACAACTGTCTCACTTTTATCAAATTCCCCACAAAGACATCGATAAAATCTCTGCCTGGAGTGGTGGGGGTAATTGGAGTCCTTGGTCGTCGTTTCTCTAATGGTGATTTCGGTGACGCCTTGCTGCTGTTGCTGATGTTCTCATTCCGTAATCGTAATTCGCTTCTCACTCGGATATCACTCATTGATTTTCGAGTCTTTAAATTATATGTTGAAACTGACTTAACGATTCTTCTCTGGACTTTCACGTTTTCAATCACTGGCAGTTGCCGCAGTTGCTGCTGATATTGTTCATTTTGTAATTTCCATAAGAAAAGACATCCATCATTACCGATAGTCACCACCTTATCCTTCCCTGCCACAGATTCAATCCCGACAATTAATCCCGAATGACCCCATTTAGTGGCCATCAATTTCCCCGATGTGTAATTGAAAATCCTCACGGTTTTATCCAGACATGTGCACACTAGCATTGCACCAACCACGATGAAATTATCCAACATTAATGAATTACTAGCTTCGTTGTATAGTTTCAACGTCCTGATAACTTCCATGCTTGTTAAATTATAAATAGTCAACATTTTGTCATTGGTCGAGACTAGCAATTCATTGTTGGTTTCGTGAGTTGACATGTTCACAGGAGTTGATTTCATCGTGGTTATCTTGTCAAGGTTGATCAATGGGAATCCAATATCATCAAACTGGATTGAATGAACTGTGATTGATCGATCAGCAGAACAAACATAAAACTTATTACCGTGGTTTAAAACCTTAATGATATTAGCTTTATGAATCGTTAGAGTTTGTAGAAGATCCCATGTTTGATTGTTATGTCTGTAAAGCACTTGGATAGTTCTGTCACGACTCACAGTGACTAGAAAATTGTAATCATTAAGATTTAGTTGACAAATATCGTTTATTGTAGATTCGTGGATTTTGCCCAGGAACCCTGAAGCATTGCCGCTGCCGATTGAGATGAATCCAAGTCTATCACCAAGAACTATCTCATTGTCAGTGGTTGCGTTGCAAGCAGTCAATTTGTTGTCAATGTACTCATTAGAAATTAATTCAAATGATTTAGTCGTGGATATTTTCAAGTTGTCTAAATTTAATTCACCAAATTCTCCGTACTCTGACCAATAAATCAAGTTCCCGTTGTCGCGTTGCTTCTTCTTTACTCCACATACATGCTTGAAAATCAGTTCAATCAAAGGAATTGCTTGGCCATTGACTGTGTCAACGATAGAAATCAGGGAGGTATCAATAGTTAACAAATTGCCAGAAGATAATAATGGCCTTATTGCAATTGTGCCAGTTTTTATTTTATGATTACCTGTGATTATGCCCAGTAATGAATTTCTATTTGATTGATTAATGATATAATTTGACAGAACCACATCGTTCAATTTTTTGCTTATTAGCTTTCCATCCTTATCTTCAACCCAAATCAGCCCCCCTTGTTGATCAACATAAAACAGCTTAACATCAGCCATCTTAACCAATGGCTCCAACACTAAACTTTCTTTATTCAAAACCACTTTACATAATATCCCTGATTCACTAAGGACAACCAAAAAATCTTTGACAACTTGCAAATGGATGAAATTTTCATTTAATAATTGTCCACATTGAACAGATTTTCCCTTGATTACATTTAAATTTTTGGTAAACGACGTATCGTCATCGTTGTTGTTGTCTAATTTCCAGGTTCTGACATGTCTTAGACCATATGTATACAAGGTCTCATGTTTCCAGATCATGTTGTTAACAATCGACGTGCATTTATTTGACGCGATCATTTTAACTGTGTCCATTCTTTTAGATAATTTCCATACATTCAAGTACCCATCTGTAGAGACCCCTAATGATGCCAATTTCTTGCTGTCGTCAGAAAAAGCTACACAGTTAAGCCCAAACGTGTGCTCCATTATCACCACCACAGGGTAGGTGTTTGAGTCCGGGGCCAATGAATACAAGAGGATTCGTGGTAAGTAGCCAGTTTCCCCAACAGCGAGAAGTTTCTTGTTTGGGGAAAGGGCAACACACAGTACGTTCCTAACTTTATCTTTGAGCTTTGAGCTTGACAAGTTGCCGCCACTATTATTATTCACTGTATTGGCTATTACCTGGAGGTTCTCCTGGTCGGATTGTTTCTGTGGTTGGCCATTGTCGTTGGCTGAGGTGATAACAATAGGCTGACTTGGTTTAGGGAACCCAAATTGATCACATTCGGTGGTTGGTAGCGTTTCGAAAGTTGTGGCATTATTATTTGCGCAAAAGAACCGCTGTGATTGAATCTTATTGTCATTTGAGGATATGATACACACTACTACCCCACCCAGGGCAATGTAAGCTAGATGATTATCAACAATGTCAAATGACGATTGGTCAGTAATTGATGCCCCAAAGATATTGTCAATTGATAGAAAGCTGGTAGGGCTTACCATTTCCGGTAATGTGAGAATCTTGATTGGGATTATTGGCTTTGCTGGTTTTTTTTTTTTTTTTCAAACCTATTTTTTTTTACGTTTTTGGTCGTGCATAATGCGAGGACACGCGGTTGCTATAGATATCCATTTCTATGGGGCAAACGTATGATTATAAACTAAACGCTAATTTTCTCATTTTATTAGTTTGTTGTCCCAACCCTCCAATATTTCTATACTATGATACAAAATTACAATTATACACAATCTAAAATAAAAACCACTGAAAGCAAAGCTAAGGTTACGCACTGCAGGCGTTCGCATTTTTGCTTCGCTACTCTATTGGACCCAAATTAACGATATTTTTACACTGCTTAGTCTCGATATGTTTCTCTAACCAAACAACGTTATTATCAAAATAATCAAAACAACCAGCACACCTCCCGCCGACATCGTTTCGTTCAGTTGATTTGGTGCCCGCTGGATAAATGAAATGCAATGCTTTCAAATGAGTCTTGTAAGTGTCGCGTCTAGAGAACCCACCCGACGGGTGACATTTAGTACCAATCTTCTTATCGTCATTGTCCTCAGTATTGCTGCTGCTACTATTGCTGCTACTGTGGTTGTCAAATCTGTAGAACGGACAAACAAATGCTTTGCGAACCAGATGTTTCTTCAAGTGACGGGCCAAATACCCACGAGCTTTAAAGCTTGATGAACAATGAGGACAAACGAAATTTGAACTTCCCAGTGGTTTCTTACTATGGCTGCCTAAATTGAAAAGTTTCCCCTTAGTTAGCACTGCTCCGATACCGTTCCCTGACAACTTCGTTATTGACATCCCATCTTCATGAATCGTCTTACTGTTTCTGCTATCATTACGGAAGTCACTAACTTGTAAATTTTTTTCTGGGTCGCGATTATGAAAGTGATGATTATGATGATGTGGTTGGATTGACTTGGATAAATCTAGTATTGTTTCTTGAAATGCTGGTGGGTATTCTTTTTTAACTGATTTGGTCTCCTTAATGTTATCAGTAGCTATTGTCGGTGGTGCTGCTGCCTTCGTACCTGTCAGATCTGTGCTTGGGGATGCGGCGCCTCCAACGGCCAGGACGGCCGCGGTGTGAACGTTTACGTTAACCAGGGTGCTGCTGCTTTGATTAGTAGTACCAGCGTATTGTTGTTGTTGTTGTTGTTGGTCGTAACATTGGTAGTTCCCAATAGCGATAGTTTTAGCTCTCTTAGACATATTAGTTTTTTCTAATGCCAGATAACAGTCTAATGAATACCGTTTACGCAGCAAAGCTGCGGCATTACTATAATTCAAACAAAGGTCGTCGCTGAGAGGAGCCACCACAGGATCCTCGTCATCCTGGCTACTATCACCATGAGCGAAATGTGGTTCTCGTATAACTGTTGGTTTTGGTGATTTATTATTTGGATCGAGCAAGTTGAAATCAAAGTCAAAATTTTCGTAGATTTGCAGAGGTGTAGTAGATGAAGTTGTAGTTGAAACAGATTCCGGATGAAGTTGTTCGTGATTAAAATGAGAAGTAGCTTGGTGGTAGGTAGTTGGGATTGGGAATGTAGGAGTTGGTGGGAATGAAAATTCATCAGAAACTCCAAACTCATTGGATTGTTGATGGTGGTGGTGGTGGTGTTGTGGGATAGAGCTAATATAAGGAGAAGATAAGTCAGGGATGTAACTAAGAGTACTAGTGCTTGTAGGTTTCAAAATAGCTATTGGTTTGGCACCGTTGTTAATAGTATCATACTGATTATTGTTATTACCATTTATTGAGATAATCTTAGAAGAATAATCGAAGGTTGAAATATTTTCAAAGTTGTAGTCAATTTGAGGATTAAATTGGAAGTGAGATAAGTCGACCACGGAATTATTCTCGATTTCTTCCGAACTATTTAATTCAAGCATTGTCCATGAACAGGGATTTTAACTAATAAGTGAAAAATAAAGGGAACAATAATAATGTCCAATAAAATGATAGTAATAGATGAATGTAAAAATTTTAAAAGATAAAAGAGAAAAAAAGAAAAAAATGAGAAATGCAAGATAGGATATAATTATAAAAATTTTCTTTTGAATATTTCTTTCCTTAGAAATCTTGAGGGTAATAAATTATATACAAAATATAAAAAAGTATCGCCTGTGTGTGGCAGTAAGTAAATGCCCGCTGTGCGTAGCCTGTAAAGGGAATATGACAATAACTAAATCAAGCCAACCCACCACCAATTAAATTTATAACAATAAAAATGAAAATTAGGGATATATAATTCGAAATTAAATTAATATAGAGAAAGGGAAAAACCAATTGTGCTTGATTGTACAGAACATCTGGATCTAAAAAACAGAAATAATAAAATAATAAAATAATAAAATAATAAAATAATAAAATAATAAAATAATAAAATAATAGAATAATAATGAGAATGTTTCAATATATAATCCGAAAGAAAATCCAACGGGAAATACCGATTTCAAAGGGATTGTTAATTATGAAGTTCCATAATAATTGAATCACCTGAATCATAGGTGAGGAATCAACAATTTTCAATTGGAGAGGTGAGTCGCGTGATGTGATATCACACCATCTTTGCATTGCTGCGGATGAATTGCAGGAATCGCCGAAGGGTAACTTAATATATTAGCTACGCATGACTCAACATGATATTACATGATACTACATTACGAATGCAGATTTCTGCAATTATCACAAATTTGATATCTTAACGTTAGCCATCAAAATAATAAAAATAATTCAATGTGAATATAATATGTTATTATTAAATGAAATGATCCAACAATTATTATAGACACACATATCTTAATTCTATTATTCGCCTGATTCGTTTCATTCATTCATTCGGATTTTTTTGGGGGGAAGGGAGGAGAGGAGAAGAGATAGGGCCACTAGCGTATGTAAATCCAAGGACTATCCTTGCTGATTTGATTGTCAAAAAGCACGGCTCCTCTATCGTTCTAATAGAAATTAATTTATAGATGTCATAAAAATTAATTTCTCCATAAATAATTTAATCAATTTATTTTATCTATTGATACCTCTTATCTTTTATCGTCCGATTCTGCTCCATTCGTTTTTTCAAAATTCCATCTAATCCATGCAATATGCCATACCATGATCAAAGGGTTTAATCAATCGTAGGTGTTAACGGAGTTAAATCCAGCGATGAAATAAGAAGAGAGCTTAAATCCGGCCGAATATATATACTCCATTTCAATTTTTATCTATTTCCTATTTCCCAAAAAACTATTATTAGTTGGTAAGTGTTACCATGGCCTTGACTAATTCAATGCAACAATGGTATCATCCCATTTCGGTTTGCCTGCCATATTTAATATAGAGAATTCCTACTCAAAATTAGTTCTAATCCTACTCTTTTTAGTCCAAAAATTATTTTGTATGGCGAGGTTTAGCCATACATTTTCAAACCCCTCACCCACGTGATAGGCATCAAAAATTTTCACCAAGCAGAGAACCCAACATGCAAATTCATAACTAACTGATCATAAAACAAAAAATGGCTAACGAAGATTCGTTGACCCTCGAAGAGTATAGAAGATATGGAAGGCAATTATTGGTGCCCCAGTTAAACGGAGTCGATGGACAATTACTTTTAAAACACGCAAAAATCTTGGTTGTTGGTGCTGGAGGATTGGGATGTCCTGCATTAATGTACTTGGCTGGTAGTGGGATAGGAACCATTGGCATAATCGATAACGACACGGTAGATATTTCAAATTTACATCGTCAAGTGCTACATCGAGTCCCCGGGCAATATAAGGCAGAAAGTGCTAAAGAGTACTTGAATCAACTAAACCCAAACGTTGCAGTGATAACCCATATAGTGCGCTTAACTCGCAGCAACTCATTTGAGATTATAAAGGGCTATGATTTGGTGCTTGATTGTACTGACACGCCAATGACTAGGTACTTGATCAATGATACTTGTGTGATATTGGGGAAGACGATTGTCTCCGGGAGTGGAGTTAAAACCGAGGGTCAATTATCGATATTAAATTTTGACCAAGTGGGGCCTTGTTATAGATGTTTTTATCCAACACCCCCAACTCCCACCAATGTCACTAGCTGTTCAGATGGTGGAGTCATCGGACCCTGTATTGGGTTAGTGGGGACAATGATGGCCATTGAGACGATCAAGGTGATCACTAAATGGTACACCAGCGAAAATTTCAAACCGTTTTTAACAATTTATAATGGGTATAATGAGCCAACTTCAGAGTCATTGAGGACTTTCACAATGAGAGGCAAGCAAAAGAAGTGTCTTGTGTGCAGTGAGAAGCCGGTTGTTAGTAGGGACAAGATCGAGTCCGGTGAGATTAATTATGAGTATTTTTGTGGTGGCTCCATAAATTATGATGTTGTTAGTGAGAATGACCAGATTACCGTTGGGGATTATAACGAGAAATATTACTGTCATGGGAAGGGAACTTTAATTGATTGTCGACCTGCTGAACATTATAACATTGTTCATTTGCCAAATTCAATTAGCTTTCCGTTGGCTGAGATTCTGAAACTTGATGATGATCAACAACCACCATGGCCTACCGATGAGGAGATATTTATTATCTGCCGGTATGGTAACGATTCGCGGTTGGCTACAAAATTGTTGAAAGAAAAGTTTGGCTACACGCTGGTCAAGGACATCATCGGAGGATTAAACAAATGGTCACTGAATGTTGACAAAACGTTTCCAACATATTAAATGTTACACGAGCTTTAGCTTAGCATTAATTATGTATTAATTCGTATCATAAAATCATTAGAAATTAGCAAAAATCAATCGTGGAAGGGGGGTAAGTAATAATAGAATATAGCCAATATAAATATAAATTCGTAACTGTTAACGAAACTAGCCCTTGCCAGGGCCCTTGTGTTCTTTTGTTGCCGTCATCCAATCATCATGATCTCTGTACTTGTGTCTTGGTAACTTATTCAAGTCAAATTCAAAGTCAAAGTCATCAAAAAATTGTGCTTCTTGAGGTGCCAACACTCGATGATGGCGATGACGGTGGGGGGTCAAACAGAAATTGGGTATGTTAGTCAAAACCAAAATTAGCGACACCAAACACATAATAAAGATTAACGGGAATAGCACCCGTCGTCGTCTATGGTTAACTATTGGTATTGGTATTTGATGATTATCATTATTTTGTGCGGCTAGCTCAATGTCAACGTATTTTTCATCCATAATAAAAATCTGTATGCCAAGGATGTATATAATATAGCAGGTTTTTGCTGGTGTTGATTCTTGCTGGTTGTTGTTGAGTATTTATATATTAACGTATTTCCTAAATTAGTTGGTCGTGTGAAACGTTACTATACAATGTAAAACAATGTAAATCGATAAAGAAAAAAAAAAACCTAGAGGTATTTACAATTTTACGAAATTTTGGGCATGTTTTATGTTATTTATATTAATTGCTGTTTTAAATTATTTTTTTTTGGGGGGTGCAAAAATCGCTACTAGCAAAAATTTCTTTGAATAAAGTTTGAGAGAGACCACGTTCAGTACCTAAACTGGGGCAAAAACCTGGAAAACCAAAAAGCAATAGCAATTTGCAGATGAATGCCAAGACGCCACAATCCAAGCCATTTTCATCACTCAATCAATAAATCAATATGGCTGGTGAATAGCCACTGTGCTTATAGATATAGATATATTTTTGTATGGTATTGTAATTGGCTATTGGTGATTAGTTTAGTTTGATACGCCGCCTCCTGACTACTATAGCAGTGGGCAGTACCATCCATGCCATGGTAGTTTGAAACAAATCCTCTTGACACCCCCCGTGCGTAAATTTTTCTTTGTTGTTATTTTGTTTATTTTTAGCTCACGTTATCACCTATGAATGAGTACTCGGTTGTGGGGGCTTTGAAAAATGCGGATTCAGGTATCCATGGAAAAATTTGTGGATTGATATTCAAATCGGAACTTTTACCAATAATAAAATAAAATATTATATGTATTTTTCTTATCATATATTTTATGACAACTTGCCAAGATTACTAATAGGCAGGCAGCTAGCTAGCTAGCTAGCCGGCTAACTAGCTAACATTAACCTGTCAACAAACCATCCCTCGGCTTTTAACGTGGCCAATCTGACATAGGGGACCCGCTACAGTTTATTGCTTAAAATGTGCTCCATTCATACCCTTCATCGTCTTCATCGTCAATCGTTTTCCTTGTTGGCAGCAGCAGCTGCTGTTGCTTCTTCTTAGCCAATTCCGGCAGCTCCTTATCTTGTTCGTTCGCTTCCACTTTTGGCTGGGTCTCCGCACCAATCGCTAATTCTGTCAATTTTTGTCTTAAAAATTGCTTATATTTTAAATAACAATTCCCACAAGATTTGCAATCATACCCAATCTCGTTCAAATGATTTTTAATATTAATGAAATCGCTCTCATTGAATAATTTAAAGTTCAAATTTGAATCTAATTTGATGGTATAACTTAAACAATTATCACAAAAAATTTCACCGCATTTCCTGCAATGATGTTTCCTATTAAGCAAATTAAATTCTCTTTTGCAGTTAAAACAATTCTTCGTTGATCCATCTGGCTTCCAGTGACTGACTTTCAATTTGCTTAATCTTTTCTTACTGATACTTGTAGAACTATCATTTCTTATCAAGTTGGTTAATGAAATCGATGAATGTCGGCTGCCCAGGCCATCTCCATGGCCATTTTCACTGCTATCATTATTATTGTTGTTGTTTCTGGTAAACTGCTGTTGTCTTGGCGATTCTACTGGACTGCTGCTGGCCAGGGAATTATTAGGTGAATGGAAAAAATAGCTAATCAATGACGGATTTGAACCTGGTGAAATTGCATCGCTACTTTTAACATTGATATTCGTGAGTGAATTGTTATGACTATTGAATGGTGAGACTTTCTTCAGCTGTTGCAATGGCTGCTGAATTTGAAGCGGTTTCTGGTACTTCTTTTGCTTTTCTTTCAAGTTTGTATAGTATTCCTGAGGATCAATAACTTCTTCAGTTTTTCGAATCACCGCAGGAACATACAATGGTCTGCTTATCCCTTCAGGCAACTCTTCTTGATTTTTTTTCGCAAGCTTTTTGTTTTTCTTTTTCCCGTTAAGAATTTCTTGATTCGAAAAAATATTAACTGAACTTGGATCTATAGCTGACGGGCGATGATAATGCTTTGCCACGGGATTTTGGTTTTGGCGAGGTGGCTGCTGTTGTTGGCCAGGCGCTTGTTGTGGTATCTGCTGCTGTTGTTGCTCCTGGTGCTGTCCTTGATCAAATTTTATATCATTATAATTGCTACTCTGTTTGCTATGATTACTATTCGTAGAAGGGATTAATTCCAAATTTTCAATATAATTCATGTAATTCTTGGATCCACTATTTAGCGACGACTTATTTCCAGCAGAGTTAGGGCCACTATTACTTCTTGTACTGTCAGATTTACTGCTTGACTGTCTTCGATGTAACTGATGCGATAAACTAATGAAACTTGGATTTTGTTTATCAGATGAATCAGTATTCTCCAGGTTACAACTGCTTCGCTTTGACTTTGAATCGACCTCATCGTCACCACTTTGCTTTGCCTCCGTCTCTTCCTCTTCCTCTTCCTCCTCTTCTTTTCCCGGCACATTTATTTCACTATTATTGTCCTCGAAGTTATCTTCATCGCCTTCAACATTACCCATGGCTAACATCGATAATTTCTTTAAGGCTTGTTCAGTCAAGCTACGTTGTTCAATAGCTTGAGCTGCTTCCTCTTCATCAACACTAGCTTTTACAGCCATAATGCTCTCTACAACAATTGAATAAAATGTAACGCAAAAAAATTTATATCAACACGTAATAAAACAATCCCAGTTCAAAATTTTTTTTTTGTTATCGCTTCAATTCGATTCGAGGACTTTTTTATTTTTTTTTTTTCCTTGGTGTTGCAGTGCGCCACCTAGGGAGGGCAACCCCTCTGTTTTCTATCTTTAAATAATCTTACCTAAGAATGTTGTTTTAGTCCCGCACGATTCGCTTGCAAATATCGCAATAGATCGTGCGACCGAAAACTATAATAGTAAACTGAACTATTTTGAGCGTCTTTTGTGTTATTTACTATTTGTTTATTGTCGAGTTGTTAATTACTAGTTAAAAATTATTATCTTTTTTTTACGCAATGATGCAGTGAAAATTCTCTTTTATTTTCTTCATGTCATTTTTTGCAAATTGAGGCGACCAATGATCTTTGTTTATCGCCGTGATATCATTCGTCAGCTCTGCATTGACAGGGAGATCGTTTGGTGTCGATCTTTCGGTAGTAATAGATTAATTACTTTGTTGTTTCGCGGGATTTCAAATTCTTGCAAATAAAAAATAATGCACAAACAAATAATAACAATGGCCTTTTTTTCTTCTTTTTAACTTGGGATTGATAGCAAGTTAATTTGGATAGGTTATTTTACTAACAATTGGTTAAATCTGTCACAGATTTATTTGGTGGCGGTTTAGAAGCCAAATCGGGAAAATTCAAGTTTTATTAGGGGCTGGGTGGTCACATGATCCCACGCCTGTTGTTCCTCACAAAAGCTCGTGACCAGGCCTTCAAAAAATGAAAAAAGAAAATATCAAAATTTTGCCTTACTGAAAAAAAAACAATAAGCAAAAAAAGAAAAGGACCTCTGCCAGTTAAATATTCAATCCAAATTAGTATGTCATTACATTATAGTGACACGTTTTCAACTGATGGAAAGACGACAAAGGAAGCGCCATTATACGAGGCGAGCGCTACTAATAATAAGGCCAGAGTGTCGTATCACTTTAACCCTGAGGCGTCAAATTATCACTACGGACCACATCATCCAATGAAGCCACTTCGCTTAATGTTAACTGATCATTTATTAATCTCATATAAATTATATGAAAAGATGGATTTATATCAAACCCGGCCAGCGTCAAAAGAAAACTTGTTGCGATTCCATTCTCCAGAGTATATAAATTTTTTGGAGAAGGTTACTCCCGACTCAATAAATAAATCGCAGTCTAAAGAATTTAACATTGGTGATGATTGTCCAATATTTGACGGGGTATATAAATATGGGTCTATATATTCGGGATCATCATTAGATGCCACTTCCAAGCTTCTCAGCGGAATGAGTGATATTGCTATAAATTGGTCTGGGGGACTACATCATGCCAAAAAATATGCTCCATCAGGGTTTTGTTATATTAATGATATTGTGTTGTCAGTTTTGGAAATGTTGAAGTACTTCCCGAGGGTGTTGTATATTGATATAGATATTCATCACGGAGACGGAGTTCAGGAAGCGTTTTACACTACTGATCGAGTTTTGACAGTGTCATTTCATAAATACAATGGGACGTTTTTTCCTGCCACGGGGAATTTCAATGAAATTGGCATTGGCCGCGGGAAAAATTTTGCAATTAATGTCCCGTTGAGGGATGGGATTGAAGATGAAAATTATGTTAAGTTATTTAAATCGATAATGGAACCAATTATATCAAGTTTCCAACCAAGTATAATTGTTCAGCAATGTGGAGCTGATTCGTTGGGTTGCGATAGATTGGGGTGTTTTAATTTAAATATCAAAGCTCATGGCGCATGTGTTAAATTTATTCAATCATTTGGATTACCGATGTTAGTTGTTGGAGGTGGAGGTTATACGCCGCGAAATGTTAGTAGATTATGGTGTTACGAGACCAGTTTATTGAACAATGTGGAGTTGCCAAATGGGAAATTGCCAGACACCTTGCCATATAGATCATGGTTTGGTCCAGATTATTCATTGCATCCGACTTTAGGAGATCGAATTGAGAATAAAAACACCAAGAAATATTTGGAGAGCGTGCGGATCAAGATTTTGGAACAATTGAGATTTTTAAATGGTGCTCCTAGTATTGCTGTGCAGGAAATGCCTGAAACTTATTATCAAATTACTGAAGAAGAAGAGAAAGAATTGGCAGAAATGAATGAGGAGATGGATTTAGATCGTCATTGGAAAATGACAAAAGAGAATGCTCGAGTGGGAGAGCTCTACAGCTAGATGAGGCCCAGGAGGAGGCCCAGGAGGAGGCCCGCCAATGAAAGGAAAGGAGACCTGGCCCCATATCGGGGTATCGCATGGGGTTTTCCCTGCCATAGCCCTATGGCTTCTTCGATTAGGGTTGGTTATTTTTGCTTGGTATTAGCGATTTTTTGACTGTCCTGCAACATTCTGCAACGATCTTATGGTTTCTCTGCAATGTAATGCGATGTAGTTGTGACGGCAGGTGGAAAAGTATCCGAGGGATTGGTGTAACTACAAACGAGTGCGCCGGTGGTAAAAAGATGGCCGTACACAAATAAATAATACCCTGGCCATAAATAATAGCCATTGCTGTCTGTTATTGTTGTTGTTATTGTTGATCTTGATTTGTTTATTCAGCGGGTTTTTGTTGTTATTATTTGTATATTACTGTAATGTATAATATTTGACTGGTTTTGGAATGGTGTTGTTTTGCAGTGGATTATGCGGCGTTGCCACATGTGGTGAGAATTTCACAATACGACCAACCAGAGAAAGACTGAGTTAAATTCCCACCATCAATAGCTCGTCGTATATTGGACGCACACGAATCGCCAATATGGATAGCAAGTAGGTGAATAGCTGTTGTGGATGCTGCCTAATTAAGAATCGAGTACTTGATTTCTAGTAAATACTGATTGATTATTTTCTGGGATTCAAGTATCTATTTTTGGTAGCACCCATGGCCGATCGATCAAAATAGAGTGAAATGTAGTAATCTATGTATTTATTCGAATATTTGCTAATTGTTATTTGTCATCCTTGACTATAGGTATCATTGCTGTACTGCATTCGGCTGTAGGCGATGATCCATGGGATTATTTATACCACACTTCTTGTAGATTGTAGATGGTTGCACACCACACACACATACCTACGATAAAGCGGAGCTTTTGAGTACATACAAAATCGAATTGGATTGCCCTTTAATTTCAATTACAATTTCAATACCATTTATTTTACTTATATCTATATATATATTTATATATTTTTATATATAAATTATATTATATTTGAAATTTCTACAATATTTTAATCAAATATTTCTCTAATATTTTATTCTCATTCATATTTGTTGTGATTATTCACACCCTCACATTTTTTACTTTTTCCAATTGGATTTTTGAAATTGATTTTTTTTCTTTCCGCATCTCTTTTTTTTTTTCTTGTAATTTTTTTTTTCCTCACACACATTTTCATTTTCGGTTTGGCTTTTGGTTAAGTAACAAGTCATTTTTTTTTATACTAATTTTTTTTTTTACTCTACTCTTTTTTTACTCTTTTTGCTTGAGCCACTTTACCTCTTTTTTATATTTTATTATTTTAATTCTTAGTTATTTATTGATTCTTCAAATATTGTTGAATTGGTGATTAATCACTAGGAAAAAAAATATAATATATATATTCAAACCTCTTCTTTCTCTTCTACTCTTCTCTTTTTTTTTTTTTCTTTTTTTTTTTTTCCTCCTCGTCTTATTGTTCTCACACCTTATTTTTTTTCCCCTACTTTGCTGTGTTCGTTTCATTGGTTGACAAATATATACAATTATTCAGGTGATTTATCTTTGAAAATATCGATCATTTATTTTTATTTGAGGGTTTCTGCTCTGCCAATAAACGATCAACCAAATAATATTATTATTTTTCAAGATCAAGAAAAAAAAATAAAATAAAAAAACCAGCTAAAGATTTTCATCGCCATCTACACCACCGTCCATCGATCGAAATTAGCCAAGGGCAATGGATATATTATCTTCAAATAATAATCATTCAAATAATTCAGTGGTGGCTCACGGATATTCATTTCGTTCTGACAACAACAACAATACCAATTTTCCATACTTCAATCAGCCACCATCAAGTTCAAACTCCGCTGGTGCTCCCAATAAAACCACCACCACCCCTGCTACTACCTCCGATCCTCAATTACTTGTGGTTGCTTCTCAAATGAACGCTAGTCAAACCAATAATAATAGTAACCAAGGCAACAACAATATTCATGGCAACAAAAACTCTAACGAAGATTTGGATATTAACACTGTGTTGGGTGGGTTGGATTTAGATTATACTAGTCCCCGTCGTTATCTGGATAACGCCAGCAGCAGCAGCAGTAGCACTACTCCAACTCCTGGAATCTTAAGTAGTCAAATGACAACTCCAAATATTTATCAGTTAAATGATAAATCCCAAAATAGAGTTAGTTTTAATTTGTTGGATTATGATCAGCAACAACAGGCAAATAACAACCACCACCACCAACAATCTTGGTCAATTAACTCGTTTGGTAATCGCTCGCCATCTTCAATAATCCATAACAACAACAACAACAACAACAACAACAACAACAACAACAACAGCAACTATGATTCAATGAATGGCAACAGTGGGACGTTTGTGAAAGCCTCACCTGATAATAGCTTTGAAAGAAACATGAATTCTCCATTATCAAATAACGCTAATGGGGGCTACGAAAAATCGATGTTTAATCATCATTCTGCCAGTCGATCAATCTCCAATCCGTTGTTCCATACAATTGACAATACTGCCAATAACCAAAACGACTTATCTATGATTCGTCCAAATTCTCAACAAGGTCAGTACTATAATGAACCAAGGAATTACCCTTTAAATGAACTTGATCCAAATATTTTATCGTCTAATAAACCAATGGCTGCTCCATTATGGCAAAAACATTTGAAATCAAGGTTAGTTGATAATGGTAATTTTGAACACAAGAGAAGTTGGTCAATTCCAAGTTATTCAGCAAATGGCCAAAATGAAATTATTAATAATAACCAAGCAAGCTTTCCTATTGTTGCTAACGAACAAAATTCAAGGGAAAATAGTATTGGTAGCAATGAAGAATTGACCACAGTTATGGAATGTCCGAGTTATATCAACAAGAGCAATTATACAAAATATAATCGAGCTGGCCATAATAATGGCCACAGTTATCAAGTGAATGGCCAAATGAATGGTCAAATGAATGGCCAAATGAATAGTCCAATGAATGGCCAAATGAATGGCCAAATGAATGGTCAAGTGACTGGTCAAATGAATGGTCAAGTGAACGGTCAAATGAATGGTCAAATGAATGGCCACGGTTATAATTACAATCAACAACAATTTGGGAATTTCCGACCAGGGAGTCAATCAGTGAATCAACAACACGCTGATCAATTTAATAATAACGGTTATTCCAACGGCAATAATTATAACCGATTTATTCATCCAAACACCAATAGCAGCAGTTTTGATAGAAGAGGTTTCAACAACAGAAGAGCCTATTCAAGTAATCTTGAAACTAATCGTAAACGAGGTGATGACGCTTCAAGGTTTATGAACGCTACAATTGATGATTTTAAAGGACAAATTTATTCATTATGTAAAGATCAACATGGATGTCGATTTTTGCAACGTCAATTAGATATTTATGATGTTAATAAGAATAACAAAGAAAATATTAAATTAGAAAACACCAGGAATAAGAATGAAAATTATGCAGCTACGATAATTTTTAATGAAATCAATGGTATTATAGTTGAATTAATGACTGATCAATTTGGTAATTATTTGATACAAAAACTATTGGATCAAATTACAGTTAAACAAAGAATTCAATTAATTAGATCAAGTTGTCAATTTTTCATTAAGATTTCCTTGGATTCTCATGGTACCAGAGCATTACAAAAATTAATTGAAGTTATCTCTACTCAAGAAGAGAATTTAATAATTATTAAGTCATTTGAGAATGACATAGTTTCATTATCAAGAGATTTAAATGGGAATCATGTCGTGCAAAAAATTTTGACGAAATTCAATTATAAATCTCTGAATATTCAATTCATATTTGATGCTGCTTGTAAAAATTGTATTAAAATATCAACTCATAGACATGGCTGCTGTGTATTACAAAGATGTTTAGATTACGGGTCAGTGGAACAATGTAAACAATTATCATTGGTTATTGCCAAAAATTGTTTGAATTTGGCTGTGGATCCATTTGGTAATTATGTGGTCCAATATGTTTTAACTAAAGGTGAAGAGGAATCTATCAACATTATTGTTGAATCAATCTTGAGTAAAATCTTGTTATTATCAACTCATAAATTTGGCTCGAACGTGATTGAAAAAATCTTACGGATAAATAATTTATCGCATATGGTTATCAATGAAATTTTGAAAAATTCAACAACTAGCGCAAACGCAATCATCGGTGGCTCAACTAATGTCTTTTTAAGCAAATTGTTACATGATCCATATGGGAATTATGTTTTACAAACCGTGTTGGATGTCGCAGAGAAGCCAAATCAATTCAATCAATTATGTGAATTGATCAGACCAATTTTACCTGAAGTTAGAAATACTGCTCATGGGAGAAGAATTGCTGCTAAATTTCATCAACATTCAATAGCCTGAAAATATAACCATAAGTAAAAAATCTTTATAAAAAAAAAATTTAGAAAAGACCAAAAAATGAAAAAACTCGAGAAAAAAAAAACCCAAAAAAAATTATCAATCATCCATCATTTGTTCTGTTAGTTACGTTTTATATTTGTGTATATCAGTTATATTCTCAAGATGTATAATAACCCAAAAAAATCAATCGTCATTATTTTACTTACTATTATTTATATTTATTTATTGGGTGTATATTTTTTCCTCTACTTAAACGATTATTATTTATTATATTATTTTTTAGCGTACACTTTCAGATGATGTGTCGGCTGTGTCGTCGGTCGGGCGATGGTCAAGCCAAGTTAGGTTAGTCAGGGTTGCAGAGACTCGGTCCGCGATTGCTGCTTGCTTTTTCGCTTCCAGGGAGCGAGCTGCGAAGGTATGCATGATGGGACCAAAAATTGGGATCGTGCATGTCTGCAAACGAAAATAAAAATAAAAATAAAAAAAACCAACCATAAATTATTTGCTGAGCCGCAGTGGCGAGTGGAGGAGGGATGCAATCCCACATGTGGCGGTGCATGGCATGTGACTCTCAGTATTTCCACTGTATGTATACATCGAATCAATTGAAAAGTAAAAGCAAACCCATTTTATGGGGGGTCTAGGGGGTAATGCACCCCCTAGACCCCCTAGCTTGCTTCGCTCGAGACAAGCCATACTCCAAATATATATGATTTATTTCATCCCACGATTTCTTTGTTTTCTTCTATTGAAGGACATCTGATCGAGTAGTCGTGGGAGATTTCTTTAGATATTTTAAAACCTGATCTGCAGAATTTCCAGCTCCGTGGGGACTATCATGGTCATCAAATTATGCCACAAAAATTCAATGATTCCTATGCCGTGTTGCAGATCTCTTCATTTGGTGAATGCAAACGATAGCGTACCACCCCGAGGAGGGAGGAAAAGAGAGAGAGAGAAGGGGGGCCTCAGGAATGGCCGTAGAGCATAGCGAGCCTATGGGTGCTTGGGGGTCTATTCTCCCCCATGGAAAATTACGAATCTAATAACGTAACAATATCCTACAAAATGCCATCAATGTATCATTCATTATTTATTCAAGCAACTCCTCGCCGCCAGTTGGACCAGCAATGATCTTCTGGCCGATATCACTCTGCCAGAACTCACCATCAGGATAGACGTACTTTTTCAACGCATCTTGAGTGTAACCAATGGAATAGCCAGGATCGCTTGGAGCGATGTAGTACACTTTACCTTCGTGGGTCCATAACTTGGAAGGGTGGGCCAAGTTTTCACGGAAACTGTCAGCGTACTCCAATATTGATTTCTTTCCGGTTATACAAATGTAATCGATCAATGATAAATGACTGGTTAACTCAGTTAGCCCCATCGCGCCGTTATGAGGGACACAGGGGACCCCGAATTTGAGAGCCATTAACATCACTGCAAGGTTCTCGTTGACACTTCCTAAACGTACGGCGTCAACTTGACAAACATCAATAGCGTCAGTTTCCAACAATTGCTTGAAAATCACACGGTTGGCGGCCATTTCTCCAGTGGCAACCCCGACCCCGTACGGTTTGAGGGCGTCTCTGATTTTCTTGTGTCCCAAAATATCATCGGGGGAGGTTGGTTCTTCAATGAAAACCGGTTTAAATTGAACTAATTGTTTCATCCACTCAATTGCCTCTGGGACACTCCATACTTGATTTGCATCTATCATCACTGTGTAGTTTGGATCGTACCCAATAATATCACGAACTGCTTGTAATCTTTCTTTGTCTTGATTAATGTCACTGCCGACTTTGAATTTGAAAGTGGTGAACCCTTCGTCGATCGCCTTTTTCAATGCTTTTCTCATTTCATCACCGGAGAATGCTAACCAACCAGGTGATGTTGAATAAGCTGGGACTGCTAAATTCTCTTGGGCTTCTTTAATTCTTTCTCCTTTGCCTTGCTGTGTTTTCTTGAGTAATTCAATAGCTTCCTCCTTAGTTATTACATCTGTAATATATCTAAAGTCAATACATTCAACTAATTCTTCAATTGACATGTCAGCGACAATTTTCCACACTGGTCGATTCGTCAGTTTGCCCCATAGATCCCAAATTGCGTTAAGGACACATGCAGTGGCCAAATGAGTAACCCCCTTTTCTGGACCAATCCATCGATATTGTGAATCACTAACCATATATCTCCAAGTAGTACCCATGTTTTTAGTCAATTGGCCAAGGGATTTCCCAATGACTCGCTCAGCAAACACTTCGATAGCACTACAAACTAATTCACTTCCTCGTCCATTAGAGAATGCAATCCCTTCGGCGACAAGTCCAGGGACATTCGTTTCGATTCTGAGGTATGGATGGGATCCATTGGTTCCTTTATGCATTGCATCTGATCCAACCCCATTTAATGACGTTGGAAATCGTAAATCAGTGACAGTGAACTTGGTCAAGATAATATCTGACATTTTTTTTTTGGTTGATAATTTTGATTTTTTTTAGTTGCCATTTTGGTTCGGGCGAGATTGAGTGTATTTATGTATGGCTCTCGGGGAAGCCTTAACCCCCGCAATTTCTTCATGCGGTTAAAGAACCGATATGATGCCGATGCAAAACCTTGCTCAACCACAATAACATTGGCAAATATTTAACAAATTGATCAAAATGATTATTCGATGCTTCATAATTCCTGTTATAATTAGAATGCCAAATTCAAGAAGCTTTAATGAAATTATTTGGTCGTTTGTGGCAATTAGTTAGTTTGACCGGGGCTGCGCTGTCGGTTAATTGCCGAACCGTCCTACGTTTAAAAACCGAGTTAAGCCCCTAAATCTAATCAACCAAAGCAATCAAAGAAAATGTCATCTTGGGATATAAGGTAAGTAGGAATCAAAAAGGAACTTTTTGGGGTAAAGGCTAATATTTTTTTTTAGAAAAGTCTTGGTCACCGGCGGAACTGGATTCATTGGAGCTCATGTTGTTCAACAATTGCTAGATAAAAACATTGACGTTGTGCTAGCTACAAGAAGCTTAACCAAAGCTGTCAGTTTCATCAGTGCTAGACCAGGTCAAACCCATTTAATTCACCCTGTGATTATTGAAGATTTTGAGGCTGACAGTGACAAGAACCCATTCATTGATGCTGCTAAAGGTTGCGATGGGATAATTCATGTTGCTTCACCATTTTCATACACAGTGGCTAACGTTGAAGAAGAACTTATTAAGCCAGCTATCCATGGAGTCACACTTGTTCTTGAAGCTGCATACGAAAATCCAACAGTCAGACGATTAGTTCTCACTTCATCATTTGCCTCAGTTCTTGACTTAAGTCGTGGTTTAGGTCCAGGATTCACTTACACTGCTGAAGATTGGAATCCGATAACTTATGAAGAATCAATCAAATCTCTTCCCGTTGACGCATACCGAGGCTCAAAGAAATTTGCTGAACTTGAAGCTTGGAATTTTATTAAGTCAGGCAAGGGGAAATTTGATTTAGTCACATTATGCCCACCAATGACCTTTGGACCAATTTTACACCCTGTGGCCGAAGTTGAAGATTTGAATGTTTCAAATGCAGTGTTATGGAGTATTGCTCAGGGTGAACATCCATTACCAGTTTCAAGGGTGCCAGTTTGGATTGACGTTCGTGATTTAGCTACAATTCATGTTAATTCATTGCTATTACATGAAATTAGTAATAAAAGATACGTTCCTTGTTCCCCCGAGAAATTCAGTTATGCTCAAGCGGCAAAAATTATTAAAGATGAAAAACTTAGTGAGAAAGTCACTGAAGATTATACAAATCAAGAAATGTTCCCAAATTCTTATGATTTGGATTGGAAATCAGTTGAAAAAGATTTGAAGATTAAATTTCATAGTTTTGAGCAATGTGTGGTTGATCTGATTAAGCAATTTAATGAATTAAGTAAGAAGGAATAAAATAAATATCAGTTAAATAAAAAAGTGTTTGTTGATTCACTTTCGTAGTTTTTCGGGCTCGATGATCCGGTAAACATTTGAGTGCGCTGCGTTTTTCGTATAGTGACCGAAATGTTTACGACTCGCCGATACTTTTTGGGGATCGTTTTGCGACGCGTGCCAAAATCAATAAAAACTGTCTTAATTTAGCTAATTTGAGATTTGCTAATTTTTTTTTTTTTTTCGCTTTTTTTCTTCTCAAAACGAAAACCAAAAGACATGAGTGAAGCCAATGAAAACACTTCTCTCATTGATAGAGAACATGACCCTCGTTATTTGAGAAAAGATGAAATTGAATTTGAATTTGGTGGAGTTCCTGGAGTTATTGGGATGTTAGTTGGATTCCCAGCATTAATGTATTATATGTGGTTGAGTGCCGAATTTTATAATGGTAAGCCAGCTGTGCCATCAAAGGATCAAGATTTTTGGCAATTCATTCTACATTTAGGATCATTAATTGTTGAACATGCCTCACCATCTCCGGAAGCATGGACTATCTTTTTAACATTCTTTTTAAGTCAAGTTTTATTTTATTATACCCTACCAGGAGTTTGGACACATGGTCAACCTTTAAAACATTTGAATAATAAAAAATTGCCATATTATTGTAATGCTTTGGCGTCATTTTATACATCAATTGTTATTATCACCATTCTCCATTTCACTGGGGTTTTCAAATTGTACAGGATTCTTGAAATTTTTGGAGAAATTATGTCAGTTGCAATTATTCTTGGATTTGTACTATCAATTGTTTTGTATGTTTATACTTTGAATGTTTCTGGTGATTATCATAGAATGACGGGGATTCATATTTATGATTTCTTTTTGGGGGCACCATTGAATCCAAGAATTGGTATTCTTGATTTCAAAATGTTTTTTGAAGTTCGTATCCCATGGTTTATATTGTTTTTTCTAACATATGCTTTGGTGTTAAAACAATGGGAAACTTACGGCTACGTGCCAGCACAATCGTGGTTTTTATTATTGGGTCATTGGCTCTATGCTAACGCTTGTAGTAAAGGTGAAGAATTAATTGTTCCAACTTGGGATATGGCTTATGAAAAATTTGGATTCATGTTATTATTTTGGAATATTGCTGGGGTTCCATTCACTTATTGTCATGTTACATTGTTTTTATATTATCATGATCCATCAGAATATAATTGGTCAACTGCATACAATGTTTTCTTATTTGTTTTATTACTTGGAGCATATTATTTTTTTGATACTGGTAACGCACAAAAAAATGCTTTCAGAAAGCAACTAATTGGCGACACCAAATTAAGAAAACAATTCCCATATTTACCATATCAATACATTGAAAACCCAAAATATATTAAATGTGAAAATGGTCTGGTTTTATTAACGGATGGTTGGTATAAATACGCAAGAAAGATTCATTACACTGCTGATTGGATTCAAGCATTAAGTTGGTCATTAATGTGCGGATTTGCGTCACCATTTGCTTGGTTTTTCCCGGTATTCTTTTTTGTTGTATTGGTTCACAGAGCTTTCCGAGATGAACACAAATGTCAAAAGAAATATGGTAAAGATTGGGATAGATATATTAAAGCTTGTCCTTACAGATTTATTCCATATATATACTAAAACTTAAATAATTGTATATTCTAATTGATTAGAAGTTTGATACTCATTCATGTCAAGGGCAACAATTGCACTTTCCTTGACAACTTGTACTTTATCATTCAAATGTTTCTTCAATATTGGTAACACCTCAGCGCTATCAATATCACCCAATGCTTCAGCTGCTTCATGCCTAACCATCGGTGCTTCGCCCTCATCTTGCAACACTTTTATCAAATCAGGGACAATCACAGGGTTACACAATTGACCAAAAATATAAGCAATTTCATGTTTAAATAGCGCACTGTCATCGCCAAACCCCGTTGCCAACGCTCTACAAGCTTCGTCGGTTCCAATGTCCCTTAGTCTGAACATTGCACGATATCTCTTAAACAACAGCTCCAGTTTATCATTCAATATCCTCTTTAGCCCCTCAATATTATAATCCTCGTCGATCGCTAACGGTGGTGCTGGATCAATCGAAGAGAACAATGAAGTGGCCAACTTCTCCTTCTTCGATTCTTGCAGTTTAATCCAGTTGATCCTTTCAATTGCCAATTCACAGGTCTCTCTGATTTCAACCAACGGGTCATTCTCCATATATTTTGCCAATAATTGCAACGATTCTTCATCTCCCAAGGCACCAAGTGCTTCGGCGGCTTCGTGTCGAACCATACATTGTTGGCCCTCGTCCCTGAGCACCAAGCGAAGGTACGGGGCAGCGTGTAAGTTCTTAGTTTGTCCAAGAACGTAGGCAACTTCATGCTTGAGTAATTCCGAAGAATCAGCGAAGGATTCATTGATATAATCAACTGCTAAGTTGGCTCGCTCTTTGTTATTATTAAAATCTTCTCCGATCGATTTGAGGTTGAATAAGACACGAAATCGAACAGGTAACGGTTCAGTGCCCGATTTATTTATGAGGACATCCCGCAACTGTTCGAGGTTTTCGCCTGTTGTGCTCATGGCTTCGCTGTTATTTTCGTTGACCTCGGGTGGATGTGAATTAAAAGATTTTTTACTTTTGTTCTATCTGCATAAACAAAAGAAAAAAAATTTTTCACTACGCCTGTCAACCACACGGTTTACCTCATCGCAAAAAGTAATGACATACAAACTACAACAAAATACTCCATAATGGACATGCTAGTATTTTCTGGGAGCCGGCAGGCCTCGCTTCGCTCGTCTATGCGGCTTTCTGATTGGCCCTCAACTATAATAGTCCTCAACCATAATTTTATCAGTAATCACAACGAGAGACGCTAGCCAGGGAGCTATGGGGCTGGGGGCCAGTCTCCCCATGAAAAGCAAATTGTCCGTAGAAATTCAAAATTGACCAGTGTAAGAGAATAAATTGTTGAAAGTTACGATTAAATGAATATAAAAAATTAATAATTAGATTTATTACTAATACTAGAACAATATTCTAAACTAATGAAAATAAAAAGAGAAAAAAAAGGCGAGGAGCTTAATAGTTCTATTCGGGTGGAAAGATTTCGGAACCTCAATACCAAACAACACAAGAAAATCTTGGTTATTCAGCGAAAGAGATTAACCAGATTTTTCGTGCTGGGTAGAGACTCTTCTCATAGCAACAACAAAATCTTCCAAAGATCTTTGAGGTGGAGCTTCTTTGATTGGTTTACCGTTCATAAATCTGTCAAAAGCTTCAGATTCGCTCATTAAGACGTAGGCACCTCCCATAACACAGAAGACACCGAATGACCAAATCCAAACTCTAACAACGGTAACAATATCAGTCCAGTTTTGTGACCACCAGCCGAACAAAGTGAAACAAGTAGCAATGATATCAACAATCAAAACGGCACCAGCTAATTGCCAAGATGGGATTGATGACCAGAAAGGACCTTCAGCTCTAGTAACAAAAATCAACCAATTTTCGGTTAAAGAAATTTGTAAAAACAAGACACCATCAATAGCACCGAAGTTTTGAATAATACCACCCTTTCTCATAAACATAGTAGTCAAGGTGATCCAAGTACCAATAGCCAAAATTATCCCTAAGACAATAGACATCCCCCAAAGTCTTGGTAAGTTCCATTTAACAGGTTTTTTAGCATATGGAGCATTATCATAAGCAATAGCCAAAGTAGCAACATCAGCAAAGATAGCAATGAAGACAACTAAGTTGATGTCCAAAGAGTTATTCAAAATAGCAATCCACAAACCCAAAAACAATTCCAAATGTAATGACAAAGCAATTCTGTAAACAACATAAGCATACATTCTGTGGAAAATTTGACGAGAAGTTTTCAAAGCATCGATAATAGCAGACAAACCTGGAGCCAAAAAGACGATATCAGCAGCAGATCTAGCAGCATCAGTAGCACCTTCAACAGCAATACCGGTATCAGCTTTCTTTAAAGATGGGGCATCATTAACACCGTCACCAGTCATAGCAACTAAGTAACCTCTGTTTTGTAAAATTTCAACAGCGTTATATTTATGTTGTGGGAAAACTTCAGCGAAACCATCAGCATTTTCAACAAAATCAGCAATTTCAGAACCTGGCATGTCACCACCACCAGATAAACCTAATCTTTCAGCGTTATAAATGTTAGTACCAAGACCCAATTGACGACAAGTTTCTTTAGCAATACCAACGGCATCACCAGTTAACATCTTAACTCTCAAACCCAAAGATCTAGCTTCATTAACAGTTTGTGCAGTATCATCTCTTGGAGGATCCAAACAAGGCATAATCCCCAAAATTTCCCAGTGACCTTCACCTCTCTTTCTGGCAACACCAAGAGATCTAAAACCACGGCTAGCAAATTCAGCAACTTTGTTTTCATAAGCTTCATGAACATCTTCTGGAATTGGATGATCTTCTTCAACAGTTTTCAAGACGAATAATGGAGCACCTTTAACACAGATAATTTTTTCACCTTCTGGAGATTCAACCAAAGCAACAACTTTCTTGGAGACAGGGTCAAATGGGTGGAATTCAAGAACCTTGTATTGAACTAAAGCAGCTTTAGCTCTTGGATAGTTAGCCAAGGATTTCAAGAAAGCTTTATCAATAGCATCCAAACCCTTCTTCTTTCTAGAAGCAGCAAGACAGGCAGTCAACATTAATTCGTCAGCAGTAACACCGGCAACAGTGTATGGTTCGTACAAAGACAATTTGTTCTTGGTCAAAGTACCAGTTTTATCAGAACATAAAATTTCAACACCAGCCAAAGATTCAATAGCAGATAATTTTTGAACAATAGCCTTCTTTTTAGCCAAGTAAGCAGCACCAACAGCCATAGTGGTGGTAACAACAGCTGGTAAACCAACTGGAACACCAACGATGGTGATGGCCAAAGTGTATCTCAAAATTGGAACAATCTTAGCAGTTCTGTAGAAACAAGCACACCAGATGACCAACAAGGTAACAATGACACAAATCAACAAAGTAGTACCAATACCGTTCAAGACTTCAGTGAAATGACCAGTACCCCCAGCAGCTTTGTTAACCAAAGCAGCAGCTCTACCAACGAAAGTGTTATCACCAGTAGCAGTAACAATCATGAAACATTCACCTCTTTTAACAGTAGAAGAAGAGAACATATCGTCACCGTTATGTTTGTCAACAGCCAAAGATTCACCAGTAATAGCAGATTGATCAACTTGTAAGAAAGAATCATCAGAAACCAATCTACCATCAGCTGGAACGACGGTACCTTCTTCCAATTGTAAGATTTCACCAGGAACGACTTCATTAGCTGGGATTTCAACTAATTCACCCCCTCTAATAACAAAAGCAGAGTTAGCCAAAGTTTTCTTCAATTCATCAACAATAGAACCAGCTTGGAATTCTTGGATAAAACCAACAGCGGCATTCAACAATAATAAAGCACAGATGACACCGAAATCAACCCAATCTTCCAAACCAGCAGCCAAGATAGCAGCAGCTTCCATAACGAATTGAATTGGACCAATGAAGAACATAGCGAATTTGACAAATGGGTTTTCTTTTTCTTCAGCCATTTGATTCAAACCATACTTCTTTCTTCTCTTCTTGACTTCCTCCTCACTCAAACCTTGTTGAGGATCAGTTTGCAACAATTCTTCAGGGACTGGTCTGTAAGAAGTAGCAGCATGATCTTCTTCTTCTTCGTCTTCCTCACCTTCCAATCCGTGGTTAGATTGAAGGTCAGCAATTAATTGATCAATATCTTCTTCTTCTTCTTCCTCCTCAACTGGGGTAGTTTCTGGAGCTTTTTCTTTAGTTGGCTCAGTTGCAGCCGCGTGTTCAACTTTTTCACTAGACATAGCAAACAACCTTCTTTTTACTATCAGGGGGAATTAAGGGATATCCTAAATTTGGGTGGGTATTAACAAATAATTATTGGTATTTTTTATTCTTTTAATTGAACCCGAATAGTAAAAAAATTCTAGTTAGCAAACAACAGGAAAAGGCGAGAAAGAAAAAAAAAAAAAAAAGAAAAAAGAAAAGAGGGAAAAAAAAGAGAAGAACAGCAATTGAAAACTTGGAAAAAGGTTGTATATTTAAATAATGAAAATTATCCATTATGAAAAAATGCGGCATATATTTTTTTGCTACTGGTTTTCACAGCTACGCTGCTGAGAATGAGAGAAAGTTGCTTGGGGACGCGGGCCGATGCATCAGCGCTGCAAGGTTGCTGCATGATAACTTACCCAGAAAGTCGAAAAAGAAACAAAAACAACAACAGCAGCAAACTGCAAATTTTCAAAACAACGCCTGGGCCCTAGTGACAATCAATTGTACTGCGGCATGGACAGTTTACAAATATAAGGATTGTGCGATAATTGGGACGATGGCCCAATGGTAATGATTGTGGCAACCTACACGAATGGAAAACAAAAAAAAAAAAGAAAGGAAAGGAAAGGAAAGGCAAACGAATAATAGGGAGGGACCCAGGGAGGGAGCGAGGGAGGGACAGAGTGGTGTGGTGGTGTCCTGATGTAATAATAGTTTATTAGCAGCAGCATCAGCAGCAGCAGCAGATAATAAAAAGAAAAAAAATAACTCATATAGAAAAGAAAAAAGAAACTGGGACGAAATGTATGCAAATGCAGCAGATACATATACTGTAGGGTAAGACCGAATGTCGAGACACGCAATGCCGGGAGTAAGAAAAAGAGAATCCAGATTATTATACTATATTATTATGTACCAACAAGTTAGCAGAAATAGCAAAAGCAATATGCAACAATCTGCTAGGGGCATCATCAGTAATTACTAAATTAGTGATAAAATATCGATCATATTAGGGGAAGATTCATTCATAGTTACTACCTTAACTATTTCGGGGTTATCCCTTACTCAATTGGGAACGAAGTCCGGATAACCTTTTGTGGGCCAGCACAGCACCAGCAGCAGCACAGTGGTTTACCACCCACTATGAGGGAATTATCTGGTACTATGTATGCGATACATTGATTGTCTATATAGCATGTAATGTATCGGTGATTGAATATTTCCGACCGACCCAAATCAATATAATCAACCAACCAACCAACCAACCCAAGAAAAATTTTTTACTTTCTAACTCCTTTTCTTTTTTCTCCATAGCTCCATTTTGGGCTTAACTCCCGCCAGGACTAATGCCATTCACTAATTGGTATTGAGTGATTGACTGATTGATCAATGGGGCAGAGGGGTTTGTAACCATATATGTCCGTTCGGTGCTGTAGCTCTTGGCCACTGGCAGGGGTATTTCAATCTCCAATTGGCAGTTTCACAATTGGCCGTGGCTCCTTGGTCATGTGAGCCCCCCGCTACGAAATCCCGTTTGGACAGGTATTTGTCTCAGTGCTGCCTGAAGGGCAATCGATCGAAGCATTTTTTTTTCTTTTTCTATCTGGTAATCGTGCATCGACGTACATTCCCTCAATTGTCCGATTGCATACATTTAAAGTTTGTTATCCTACACTTCCCTTACTAATCTAAAATGGAACCACCACAGAAGTATCAAAACAAACATCAAAAAAAGCAACAACCCAGAAGCAGAAGCAGAAGCACAGAAAAATTTTTCATCGTAACTCCTATCCCGATAGTCTATTACGCTACATCAATCAACATCGATCGATTGATATTTACACCGGCACCTAAATTAATTAATATTAATATTAATTATTTCGATTAATTGATAAATCACCTCACCTCACCTCACCACATCCCACCCGACCCCCACCCACTCCCAATCGGCTCAATTTATCTTGGCCAGTGGCAATGGCAGTAGATGGTTTTCGGCCACTGGCGATGTTTCACAGGTGTTTGTGGTTGTGATGATGGTGGAACCTGGTTCGGTCGAACCGCCATGCAGAGTCCCGCATCGACATACACCTTTTCCCGTCCAATTGGTATATCCGCCGGTATTATCTTTGATATTAGTTTCCATTATTTATCAACCAGGAAAAATCAAAACAAAACAAAAACAATAACAAAATACAAAAGAATAGTGATAATGATAATCCGCGTCCTTTTTTCATCTATTTATCTGGACCACTGGTTTTTGTGTTTTCACCAGATAGATATATGGTGGTGGTGGATCGATCGTGGCTAACGGTTAAATCGTCTTCTTCTGTTTCCATTGTAAATTCCCATTAATCATCACAGACAGACGGAGATAAATGCAAGCTCCCGTGCTCGCTCTCTCCACCGCAGCTACATTAATTAATTTAAATTAATCGCATCAAATGGATTACATGTATTAAATTCTCGGTATTATCAATTTTCCTCGAGCGAGGAAATATCTATGGGTTACTTGGATGGCTCGCCAAGACCTTGGTTACCGTATGTGTGTCAATAGAATAGCCATAACCCATGGAGAGAGTGCTTCGAAGCTTAACTATAATTAGAAATGAACTAACCTAATCAGAAAATAAGATGGCTGGTTAGATTAAATTTACATTGCTGTTGTTTTAGATTTATTGTTGCCGTTCATCGTATTACATGAATTCCCCGAGTTAGAAATAGGTCGTGCTGAACCTAGAAAAAAAATTTTTTTAATTGTCTCAAATTAATTAATTGGTTATAGATAAAGATCGAGGAAAGCCAAAAGAAAGGAGAAGGAAAATTTTTTCTTCACTTGTTGTTTCTGTATTGTATAATTGTGCAGCTGCTGCACTGCTTTGGTGATCGTTTTCATGCACGAACGGGAAAATTACCTCATCCAATTTATGCCCACCCAGACATCGAGAGGATAAGCCATTCATTCGCTGGTATCGGGGTTGTTTTAGATTGGATTTTGGCCTGGCAATTGGCGTGGCAATTGGCCACGCCAAGGTGGTGGCCAGGGCAAAGATGAACCAAATCTGAGAAAGAAACAATTAACGGATGACAATTTATTAAATTGATTGATCAAAGGGTCCTCTAACAATAGCGATATTATATAATTGTAATCAAGCTGTTTATTTAGTGCCTTGGCATTCGGCATTTAAGCGTTGGAAATTCTCCTTAGGTATGGATATTAACGGGGTACTTCCAACATGAATCGAACAACGATCAAAGCGAAATCGCGGAGTGTGGCGATGCTGATTGCCATGGGCTTACTAGTTACCACTGGCCAAGCACGAATTGCCAGTAGCGATTCGCGTCAATGAAGGAGGGGGTTTGGGGGCTAGCCACCAAGAAAACGAGTAACAGTGGTGGCAGGAAATGTAAATGCGTATATTAATAGCATGTAAAATGGTACCTTTCGTTAAACAGTGAGGAGTTTGAGCATACCACTGATCTTGTTGGCTTCTTTGCTCTTCTCGATCTCCACATCAATTTTCCGTTTCAACGATATGAGCAACTCCTCAACCAACAAGCTCTTCTCGACCAAGTATCCGTACTGTGACAATGCAATGACGAGATAATCCACCAAGACATCGACACATTTCACGTCGTCCAAGTGCTTGATACACCAGCTTAAAAACGGTTCCAACGTGGTTTCGTCCCGGTTTCTTAGGGCAATAGCGACTTTACCCAATTTTCTTAGTTCCTCAAGAACAGTCAAAGTGACATCCTTGGTTATCCCCGGTTGGAAAGCTAGATCGAACGCTTCTGACCATTGGAAACTGTTTAGCAATCGCTCAAATTTTTGGGGTTTCTTGTTGGCTTTTGGTTTCTCTGATATGATTCGATCATCATGTTCCCCTTGGTATTCAGCACCTCGCAACATCTTAGCATACGCATTTGATTTTCTTTGTTTTAGTTCACCCTTTTTTGGTGGAGTTTTACCTGATTTTTTCGTTCTAATCGAGAGCAATCCTGAGGTTAACCCAGTGACAAAATGCTTGGAGTCTGGTGAAACGCCACAGCTTAACACTCCTGATCCAAACTTCCAACCAAATTTCACTTGCCAATTAATCTCTAGCATATCATAAATCTTGACATGACCATCCAATGACCCGGCAAGTAAATTAGTGTAATCCCCAGTAATTGCTAATGAGGTGACGGTTTTCGTGAAGTTACTTAGTTTTTTGGTTAGCTTGTTACTTGGGATATCCCAAACTTTGATGAAATTTGATCCACTGCTAACCACCGTGGTTTGATTAATCAGGACAATACTCTCCACTGGCGCATCATGATTGAATTTCAATATCGGACTGGATCCATCTACTCGTGAGTCAAATATTCGAACGTATCCGTCATAACAACCGGTAGCTATTAAATTCGGTTGATCTTTGATGAAAGATGCAGTTCTGATGTAATCACCATGACTACTTAATGAGATTAGCGGCAGTTCACTTTGAGAAATATCATATATTTTGGCAATTTTATCATCGGAAGCTGTCAATAAATTACTTGTTATACTTGGGTGGAATTTCGTAACATGAGTAGGGTATGAAGACGCTTGAATTGTAACAAGCAAAGTTCTTGGATTTTCAGCGTCAAAGATTTGAACAAGTCCACTGGAGTCACCAGCAACCAATAATTTCCCATCATGTCTGTACTCTCCGCTATATGCAGTCTCCTTGAAACGGGAGAAGGTCTTGATTACTTGTCGAGTCTTTGACGAGAAAACTTGGATTCTAGCTGAGCTAGTGATTGCAATGTCGTGTGGTGACGTTGGATTGAAGGTGATATGCGTGATCGCGTTGTGTTCTTTCACGAGCTGGGTATTGCCAAATGATCGCCAATATCGTTGTTCGGGAGTTCTAGCAGATGCTAGCACGGGTGTTCGTACCAATTGAATTCGCTGTTTGTTGGAAGACATATTTCTCTATTTCCATATATATATTCTATGTATTGTTATTGAGATGAGGTGAAAAAAATTTTTTTTTTGGTTTTGGGATTTTTCACCGGGTGCATGGACCCTGTTGATAGAAGGTTCACGTGGCAGCCCCTATAACATTAATCTTCCAAATACCATCACACCTTTATATGTAAACAAATATTGGCAAATGTCTATAAAACTCAATTCAACCCTCGCGCCATTACCATCAACCACCAGAGCAACCCCTGTTCATCTCTCATATGACGAGAAATCTGACCGGATCGCCTACCCTAATGGGAAATCGATCTATTTGAGATCAGTCTCTAGTCCATCTCAAGTCAGGCAATTCACTAACCACAATTTCACCACAACCGTGGCCAAATTCTCACCATCGGGTTATTACGTTGCCTCGGGTGATGAATCAGGTAAAGTTAAAGTATGGGATTGTGTTGGTGACGAGATGATTGAAAAAAATGAGTTCCCCGTGATTAATGGTCGAATCAATGATATTGCATGGGATTCAGATTCAAAGCGAGTAATTGCTGTGGGTAACGGTAAAGAAAAATATGGCCATTGTTTCACGTTTGACACTGGTAACACGGTGGGGGAAATTCTGGGTCATAGTGCCCAAATCACCGCGGTTGCCATTAAGCCAACTAGACCATTTAGAGCGGTTACCGTCAGTGATGACGCCGGGATGGTTTTCTTGAGTGCTCCTCCATACAAGTTTTTAAATTCGGTTAGAAATCATCATTCGAAGTTTGTCAGGGATGTGGGTTATTCTAGAGATGGTAATTGGATAATTAGTGTTGGCTCTGATAAGAAAATTGTTGTTTATGATGGGAAATCAGGGGAGTTTGTGAGGGCCATTGAAAATGCTCATGATAGCGGGATCTTTGGGGTCAGTTGGATAATTGGTGAATTGGGGAAATTTGTTACCTGTTCAACTGATGGTAGCGTAAAATTATGGGATGTTGAAAAAGGGGAATTATTGAAGACTTGGAAATTGCCAAAGGCGATTGAAAATCAACAACTAGGAGTGGTTTCAACTAAAGAGTACGTTGTTTCATTGTCTTCGAATGGTAATTTGAATTATTTCACTATGGAATCAGAACAACCAGTGAAAATAATTAAAGGGCATCAAAAATCAATTACCGCTTTGACAGCAGTGGAAAATGGCTTGTTTAGTGGTAGTTACGATGGGAGAATTTGTCATTGGTCGTTGGCTGATGAGATGGCCGAATATATCAGTGGCGAAGGACATAATAATTTGATTACTAGTTTGGTTAGTCATAACGACACTGTGATTAGTTCTGGTTGGGATGACAAGATATCAGTTATTAATAAGTTGACATTTGGTAATGACATTAAATTAGATGCTCAGCCAATCGTTTTGTCATCAATTAATTCTACTGGAACATATGCCTTGCTTACCAATGATCAAAAATTATCATTAATTAAGGATAGCTCTGTTACTGTTTCTAGGAAATTAGGATTTGAAGCTAGTACAGTGGACATTGATGACAAACTTGTTATTGTTGGCGATGACAAATCATTCGCCATCCATTTCTTTGATTTAGAGTTAAAGCCAGTGGCTGGCCATTCACTTAAGGTTAATTATAGGCCAACATATATTAAAATTTCCCCAGATTCGAATTACGTTGCCGTTGGAGATTCCTCCGGTAAAATTGTTTGTTATAACATTGCCGAAAAGGCAATTCATACCTCTAGATGGTCATTCCATAGTTCAAGAATTAATTCAATTTCTTGGAAAAAAGATAGCAAGTACATTGTCTCTGGTTCTTTGGATACCAATATAATTGTTTATTCCGTGGACCGACCAATTAAAAACATCAAGGCGTTGAATTGTCATAAAGATGGAGTAAATTCCGTTGATTGGATTGATGATTCAACAATTGTCAGTGGTGGTAGTGACTCTGCAATCAAAACTTGGAAATTGAGTTAAGTAGCTTATAAATTTATATAGGTGGCAGTACACGATTCAATACATCTTCAACAACTAAATCAGCGTCCCATTTCTGCATCATTAACTTGATCAACCCGATATCACTTCCCCAATTCAAACTTGCCTCATCTTCAGCTTCGCAGATATTTATCTTCAATGGGAAAAATTTCCTTGCTGCTAATTTCACAATGGCGGGCGTGATAAATTCTTGATTATTAATGACCCCGATACATTTCACTAACAATTCAAATTCTTTTATAAACCGCGTAGGTATCCCTTCAATTACAGTTCGATGGTTCCTTATAAAGATGACAATATCCAAAATGTACCGTTTAATCTCGGGAATCATTGCAATTTCATTAATTCGTCTTCTGGCGTCGAAAATTTCATCGTCTATAACCGTGGCCTCCCCCAGTATATCGATCGACGACGACGCACTAAACGACGACAGATTATCAAGATGTTCCTCGCCACTGGTATTGTCAATTGTATATGATTGTCGAAACCAAAACTTATCTTGCAAGTACCTGTACATGCAATTCTCTTGGCCCTGGATGTTTTCAACCACAGCGATTATCAAAAAAAAATTATTATCATGATCCTGGTTCTCCTGCTGCTGTTTCTCTTTACTCTTGATGATCTCTAGTAGAGTGACCTGAAACTTAACACTTGTCTTCTCCAAGCCACGAACAACCAAGACTTTTGCATGGCTTGTAGTGTCAAGTAGGGAAATCCCACTCTTTGAGTCTAGGGTCATATACACAATGTCTTTGTCTTCGTGAAATTGAAATATCTGTTCATTGATTTTATGTAGTTCTCTTTCGGTGCGAACCACGTCACTGCTGGAAATTATTAAATGTCGATTGCCTATAATACATAACTTCTCAGATATATATAAATTATAATCGATATCAAGGAACCTCGATTCCATAATGAATTCCTTATAATGCTGGTGGTCTATTTCACACTTTGGATTACTTTATGTGGTTGGTGTCTCAGGATGGTGAAATATGCCGGCAAAGGTTATGGCCCCCCGATGGCCCTTTGCACCCAGATCGCTGCATTTGTTTAGGTCATCGCCATTTGCGATGGTGATAAGGAAAAAAGGTTCTTTTTCTGCTGTTGTTGCACACATATAAGGGTGGCAACTTTTTTCTCCCCAATATATAAATAAAAGAACCTTTCCCCACTGGCCTGCCATTTTTTATTTTTTATTTTTTCATTTTTTTTTTCTTTTCTTTCTTTTTGTTCGACACCCAGCAATTATTATTATAAAATAAATAATAATGTCCTCTAATTTAGTGTCACAAATCCCAGTTTATGTTAAATTGATTTATTTCTACAGTGATGCTTCTGACGGTGGTAAGGTTAAAAGTTTAAGAAAGACCGTCAAGGTTATTCCTGAAGTGATTAATCCTGAGAAGTTTCGTCAAGTTATTAAATATATATTGAACACTGATGAGGCAATTGTCTTGAAGAGAAAAAGTAGAAAAGAGAAAGATTTTGTTGAATTGTCTAGTGATGAAGATTTTCGATCATTGAAACGTTCATTGAAAGTTAAAAATCATATTAAATTGGTTGCTATTGAGAGGGCTATTGAAGGTCGGGTTGATTTAAATGAAAGGATTTTTAGAAATGAAACATTGTCTAAAGAAGAGCAAGAAGAAGAGGAAGAGGATGATGTTGCAATGACTGATGTTGCTACTCCTTCAATTTGTCATTCAAGCAGTACTTCTATCCCCGTCAGTGTTTCAATTGAACCACCAAGTGTCGACCCACCAAGATATGAGGAGCCAAGATATGAAGAGCCAATGGGGAGCACCAATGATGAACCTGAGTTTCAAAATAAAATTGTTGAATTGATTTTGGCTAAATTGATGAATTTCTTGGATGACAGTTGTGTACAGAAATTTGTTGATAAATTAGCTGAAAGTGGAATATTTAAAGATTTGAATGGGTCAATGAAAAATATTAATCAATCTTTGGATTGGCTTATTGAGGAAGCTCGTAAAGCTGCTGCTGCTAAAAATGGCGATGATGGCAATGACAATGCAAAAGAATTGGTTGAGCATTATAATATCACTTGTAATGGCTGCTATCCCGAGGGAGTATTTGGCGGTCATTATGAATTTATTAAGGGAATTCGTTATAAGTGTTTATGCTGTCATAATTTTGATTTGTGTGAAAAATGTGAAGCCAGTGGTAAAGTTATCGGCAATCATGAACCATACCATACTATGATTAAAATTTCTCTGACTGGTAATAATACCAATCATGCATTACCTAGAGCCTACGACTTGTCAGTTCATAATGCTTATTGTGATAATTGTTCAAGAAATTATGAAAGTATTGTTGGAGTTCGCTACAAGTGTATGGAGTGTGATGACTTTGATTTGTGTAAACGTTGTTTTGATGATAAAGTTATTATTGGTGGTCATTCGCCAAAACATGTTATGAAAATTATACCAAGTCCTGGTCAATGTGTTGGCTACACTGATGTCAAATCAGTTATTCATGAAAATGTTTATTGCGATGGTTGTGAAGACATTCATGGAGTTGGTGCTACTTCATTCATTAAAGGCACTCGTTATAAATGTATGAAGTGTCCAGATTTTGATTTGTGTCAAGGTTGTTTTGCTGATAAAGTTGCTATGCTTGATCATGAATCAAGTCATGAAATGATGATTATGAAATTTCCTGGACAAATTTTTGGTACGACCTGTGGCAACAGCAACAGCAATAACAACAATAATTGCAGACATCGTGTTAATCCAATGTTGAAATATCATTGTGATTCATGTAGTAACATTGGAGTAGAATCAATTATTGAAGGAGCTCGTTATCATTGTACTGCATGTCCAGATTTTGATTTCTGTGAGACTTGTTTTAAGAATGGGGCCATTGTTGGTGATCATTGTAGTGATCATTACATGGAGAAGATTGAGCCTGCCAAATCTTTTAATAAGGAATTTAGTTCACCATTTGCTACTGCTGATGATGTTGTTATTGATATTGAAATGCCAAGGGAATCTGAAATTGGTCAAGATGTTTTGGATATGTTGACTAATAGAGAAAAATTGGAGAGTATAGTTGATAAAGCTAAGAAATTTGATGAACTTGTTGAATTGTTACAATCGAATGATGGTAATGTCGGTGACTCATTTGAAAAAATTAAGCAAGCCATATTGGCAGAAGCAAAGCCAAAGGTGGAGCCAGAGGAAAAGGTTATTGAAAAATCTACAAGTATGGATGATGTTAAAACTAAATTTGAAGAATGTTTGACTCTTCAAGAATCAATTGAAGAAGAATTGGCTGCTGTTAAAGAGAAGGGACTTTGTAAATCTGTTTGCGAAGAACCTCAAGCTGAGCATGACCTTTTGGATCTTGACGATCATCATGATGAGTCTACTGAAACTGAAGATGAAGCTATGTCTAATGAAGAAGAGAGAGAGAAGGAGGAAAAGCCAAAGGCCGCTGACAGCAATTCAATTTCTTCTCTTGTTATTTTACCTACATTAATGAAGGAGTCTTCAATCTTCCTTGATGCTGAAAGCAATTTGGAGAATAAAGAGGCTACTGTTGCTGCTCCAAATGATGAGGCCAAGGACGATGCTAATGAGTCAGTTACTGGATCAGAATTTGAAGATGTTGATATTGTTGTTAATGAAGAAGGGCCAAACGATCATGATGATGTTGTTAGTTCTACTTGGGATTCTGATGTTGAAGCTGATACTTTGGGTGAAGAGTATGAAATTTTGGATTCTGATTTTGAGAGTTAAAATTAGAATCAGTTGCTAATTTATTTTTTTTTTTTTCTATTTGTTTTTAATCGGTATTTTATTTTAAGGTGGGTTGGGAGGAAACTTACATAGGTTTTATTATTAATTATATATATGCAAAAACATTCTTTAAAAAAAATTTACAATATGATATGATATGATGTGTTTCTTTATACACTTTAGGCTTGTATTAGTAAATGGCCCCACTGAGTTATGCCCGGGGCTGCACAACCAGGTGGTGATCGAATCATCTGTCTCGGTTTTTCCCTTCGATTAAAAAACTAAAAATTAAAATCTACTTACTACTCATCCCCATTTAACTAACAAACATTATTATTTTACAATGATTTTCAACTTAGCTACTAGATCAATTACTTCTACTATTGCCACTAAGAGATTTTTTTCAGCTACTGCTACCAGTTTATCAACTAGTGGTAACGTTGGTGCTGGATCTGAAGCATTCAACAAGAAGGAACAAGTTGAAGAAACTAGATATATTAAGCAACTTGAAGAAGAACAATTGAAGAAATTGAAAGAAACTTTGGCACAAATTAAAGAACAAACTTCTGCTTTGGAATCAAAGATTAGTGAAATTGAAAAAAAATAGATGCTTTGCATTCTTGCCTCTGGGTAGTTTGCTCCCCATTTAGTTAATATTAATGAATAACCCACTGAAAATAATATATTATTTATTATTTTCAGTGGTTATTTCCTTATAAATATATTCAATTAAATGATCATTTTATGATATGAAATATATATGTTTTTTGTAGTATGGTGGCGGTTGTATTATGTTTAGCTCCTCCAGTTTCCCGCATTGAGCTGCTCATCACGTTCGGCAGAAAAAGTCAAAAAGTAAAATCCCCAGATTCTTTCATGACACTATAGTGGCCGATATGAAGCTAGGACCAGAAGGCAAGAAAATCCTTGAAGAACGATTATCTAAGCAATCCCTGTCAACTATCAGTAAAGTGATCGTTCCAATAGTTCCTGATCAACAGGCTGAAGTTGACTACTTGTTAACTGTTCTCCGGAGCCGAAGCAGTAGCCTAAGCGGTAGGCAGGTTTTACTGAACGTTGCCTATTACCTTCCAATAATCAAGAACCCCCAGAATATAACTTTATTGGTTATTGGATTACTTGATTCTCCCATATATTTTAATAATGGCAATGTGGTTGATTTTAATGATGCTTATTTGATCATAGAGATGATTAGGATGGTAGTTGACAGGAAAATCAAGATATCTAACCCCACGGTTTCGCCAGTAAAATTTCATAATTATATCTTAGCTGGTTTACTAAAATTTAATAGTAAAAGCTCATTAGATTGTATTAGACAGAACTTGATTATTGCTGGGTTGTGTTTGACTAAAAGTACGTTGGATGATTATAGTGTCCCTGAAGATTGGCCTTTTTTCAAGAATTTCTACAACACGATAACGAAGACGCTTGTTGAGAATTCAATAAGGTTATCATCAATAACAGCGTTAACGTTGAAACAATTGAACTTGATTAGTTTGGCATGTGGGTTCCCGGTCCTTGATGATTATGAGAGACGCAAGCTAAATTATTTGGATATTTTGCTGTTCGGACTAGAAATGACGTTGAAATCATTTGGGGATTTCACATTGCCAGAGTCTCCGGTAATTAAATTATTAAATAAGATGGCATTCTTAATTCAGAATTCAATTGTCGAAGTAGGGAAACAGAAGCAGGCCAATGAAATTGTGAAAAGCTTGAATGGATTGCTTTTGTTTTGTATCAGCATTAATAGAATGAACAATATTAATAATGAGCAATGGGAAATTTTGAAGCAATTTGTGTTTTTCACGGTTGTTGTTTTCCAAGGAGTTGCTAATTTAGCATTGACAACTGACAGCTTAAATGCTCCCTCAATTTGGCCCTGGTCTTGGGGCAATAATCAACAGCAATTGTACCATGAAATGTCAATAATTATGTTGAAATCGCTATTTTATTTACATTTCATTGTGGAGAGAATCGGGACTGGAGGGTTCCTGGTTTATAAGTTTGTGATTAAAATTGCAATTGACCTATTACGAGAAACAGCAGCGACCACCTCAGGCGAGCAATTAAGTGACTTTTTCCTTGGCGAAATAACCGGTGATGGATTGATTTATGACTCAATGAACCGAGCGAAATTATTGTATTTGCTTAATTATTGGGAAAGTTTGATTGTGACGTGTTCACCAAGATACTACAATGATGTGGTCGATCCATTAATTAATGAATTCATTGATAAACCTTACAAGACGATAAATTTCGATCAAATTGAATCAACAAGAACAATATTGGAAAGCTGTCATTCGGTTAAGCTAAGTAGTTTCCAGTTAGATCGATTAGCTGAAACTAACGCGAAAGGAATGTTGAATTATTTGGATGTGTTGTTAAGTCAGTACCCTTTAGTGTTGAGTTCTCATCAATTGACATTTGCAATTGCTACTGTTGCTAGCCATATCCATTCAGATAGTGTGATTGTGCAGTTCAACAAAGATTTGCAACAACAAGTATTGGCAAAGCTATTCAATAAATTAGCTTATGAGAGTTCCGGAAGGGCCAATAACGACAATGGCAACCACGGTGATAGTAGCTCGACTATCCCTCCCACGACAAAGGCTGAATACATATTCGCATTCATCAAGACAATTCCCTTCATCGACGATGATAACTTATCATTTTGGTTGCAAAAATTGTACTTACAAATTTGTAACCGATGCAATGAGCTAGAGAAACAATTTTGCGAAGAGCAATTATGGAATACAATTTCTAATGAATTGGGGTTGATCAAAGCTGACATTGCGATTAAATGGTGGTATAATCGCTCGTCTCAAGGATTGGTCAATCATCTATAATGTAATATATTTTCGTCTTGTAATTGATTAATCAATTTTTCTCCACACTAGCGCGGCAAGCTCGTGACAGCAACTATCAAAATTTCGTTTTGCTAAGGGCATGTCGTGATCTGCACGGGCTCATCGAAAGGTTCTAGAAGTTGCTAGAATATTCAAGCAACCACTGGGACTAATGCCATTGTTCCCGAATATTCTATCGAAAATTAAGGAAAAATCAGGGTATATATAGATCCCAATTGTTGCCTCCAATCCAATCCTCCTTCAATTTTTTTGTTTTCTTTACTTAGGTTTTTATAATTACTTCAATTATAACTAATACAAATCATATTTTATTTTATTAATTATTAAACAATGTCAAAGGCAATTGGTATTGATTTAGGAACAACCTACTCTTGTGTTGCTCATTTCACTAATGATCGAGTTGAAATTATTGCTAACGATCAAGGTAATAGAACAACTCCTTCCTATGTTGCTTTCACTGATACTGAAAGATTGATTGGTGATGCTGCTAAGAATCAGGCAGCAATGAATCCAAAAAATACTGTTTTTGATGCTAAGCGTTTAATCGGTAGAAAGTTTAATGACGCCGAGGTTCAAAACGATGCTAAGCATTTCCCATTTAAAGTCATTGATGAAAGTGGCAAACCAAAAGTTCAGGTTGAATATAAAGGAGAAACTAAAACTTTCACGCCTGAAGAAATTTCATCAATGGTTTTAACCAAAATGAGGGAAACTGCAGAAGCATTTTTGGGCACTAGTATTAAGGATGCAGTTATTACCGTTCCTGCTTATTTTAATGATTCTCAGAGACAAGCTACTAAAGATGCTGGTTTAATTGCTGGTTTGAATGTTTTGAGAATTATTAATGAACCTACTGCAGCAGCTATTGCTTATGGTTTAGATAAAAAAGATGGCGGTCACGGTGAACACAATGTTTTGATTTTTGATTTGGGTGGTGGTACTTTTGATGTTTCATTGTTATCAATTGATGATGGTATCTTTGAAGTTAAGGCTACTGCTGGTGATACTCATTTGGGTGGTGAAGATTTTGATAATAGATTGGTTAACCATTTTATGCAAGAATTTAAAAGAAAAAACAAGAAAGACTTGTCAACTAATCAAAGAGCTTTGAGACGATTAAGAACCGCTTGTGAAAGAGCAAAGAGAACTTTGTCGTCATCAACTCAAACTTCGATTGAAATTGATTCATTATTTGAAGGGATCGATTTTTATACCTCAATTACTAGAGCTAGATTTGAAGAATTATGTGGGGATTTGTTTAGATCAACTATTGATCCAGTTGAAAAAGTTTTGAAAGATTCTAAATTAGATAAATCATCAATTAATGAAATTGTTTTAGTCGGTGGGTCCACTAGAATTCCAAAGGTTCAAAAATTAGTTTCTGATTTTTTCAATGGTAAAGAACCAAATAGATCAATTAATCCTGATGAAGCTGTTGCTTATGGTGCTGCAGTTCAAGCTGCAATTTTGACTGGTGATACTTCATCAAAGACTCAAGATTTGTTGTTGTTGGATGTTGCTCCATTATCACTTGGTATTGAAACTGCCGGTGGTGTTATGACAAAATTAATTCCAAGAAATTCAACGATTCCAACCAAGAAATCCGAAACCTTTTCCACTTATGCTGATAATCAACCTGGAGTTTTGATTCAAGTATTTGAAGGTGAGAGAGCTAAAACAAGGGATAATAACTTGTTGGGTAAATTTGAATTGAGTGGTATACCACCTGCTCCAAGAGGGGTACCACAAATTGAAGTTACCTTTGATATTGATGCTAACGGTATCTTGAATGTTTCTGCTATTGAAAAGGGTACAGGTAAAACCAATAAGATTACTATTACTAATGATAAAGGTAGATTATCCAAGGAAGATATTGAAAGAATGGTTTCTGAAGCTGAGAAATTTAAAGAAGAAGATGAAAAAGAAGCTGAAAGAATCTCAAGTAAGAATGGATTGGAATCCTACGCTTATTCATTGAAGAATACTACTAGTGAAGCAAATTTCAAGGAGAAAGTTGATGCCAGTGACTTGGAAACTTTGACTAAGGCTATTCAAGAAACCATTTCTTGGTTGGATAATAGTTCTGCAGCATCTACTGAAGAATATAAGGATAAGCAAAAAGAATTGGAAGGAATTGCTAATCCAATTATGACGAAATTTTATTCTGCTGCTGGCGGGGCTGCTCCAGGTGCTGGTGCCGGTCCAGGTGCATTCCCAGGTGCTGGTGCTGGTGGCGCTGGTCCTGCTCCAGGTGCCGGTGCTGGCGGTCCAACTGTTGAAGAAGTCGACTAAATTTCTTAGTTTTTATTTTTGTATATATTTGAGTTTTGGGTATTATTAATGAATGGTTAAAGAGAATTATTTTTATTTATTTTACTTGACTTGTAGACTTTTTGTTGTTACATATATTAGTTAAGACTGTTTAATAAATCGTAAATATCAGTGTTTATCATTGGATCCTGGAATGGGTGAAGGATAAATTGAGGTTCTTCATGGATTTCATTAATGAAATTTAATGTAGGAATGTAAGTTTCCAACGGGGTCGTAGTTGGTTCAATGAATGGACTATCAAAATACCCACCATCGTTTTGGCGATTACTTTCATTGATGAAATCTTCGTAACTTAAATCAAGGGTGTCTAATCCATCCAGGGATATTATCAGTGGTGGGAAGTTATCCAGTAAAGGACTGCTGGCCAAATCATCTTGAACAAGACTAGAAGGGAGGCTATTGGCTGCTGCTTCTGCTGCTGCTTCTGCTGCTGCTGTCGTTGTTCCAAGATTGGCAAATTCCTGATCCAGGATCATCTGAGGTTCAACTATCTTAACTGGTTTAACCAAATTTGTCTTGACGTCTTTATTGAATTTATCCTCTTTAAAGAATAATTCGCTGCTGATGTTGCTATTTTTCAATGGATGATTATGTTTCCCATTAACAATGACAATCGACCATTTTTTAATTCGATTAGAATAATTGGCACGTATTCTAAATGGACATTTATCACAATCATTTGATTTTTTTTGTAATAACTTCCTTTGATGTTGGAAAGAGTCTAACAATCCGTTTTTAGTTAACATAATTTTCTGTTTCTTAGACATTCTCTTTTGACGAGATTCTTTAAATAATGACAGATACTTATATGATTTACATTTAAATACAATTTTATGAGCATCTGATCGTTCAATTACAATTAAAATCCCCAAAGGTAAGAGTCGTTGTTGAACCCAAGGTTTGATATCTTTTGAATCTTCAAATAATGGTCGCCGATTATTATCTGGACCGAATATTAATTGTGTTGCGGTAATCATAATGGTTGTAAAAAATAGGACAATTAATGATATAATAATAGATTATAATAAGTTGTCATAAACGAGTATATTAGGGACAATTTGAAAGAGAAAAGGAAAGAAAAAGGCAAAAGAAAGTAGATATGGTTAAATTAGAAAATAAAAATCAGTAAACAATTCAGGAGAAATTGCGGGCTTTCATATTTTTATATAATTCTTAGCAAAATAATGACGAAACTGTTGTTGACGCATTGTGATGCAGTCACTGATCGAAAAGATAAAAAATTTTCCCATTGCCGCTTCGGATTTGCTTGGCCAAGATAACACCACAACAGGAGAAACTATCCTCGTTTTAGAGGACAATATACCACACCTCCATTTCGGATTCAAAATGTAGAGTCACTTCAATGACTTAATGATATATTATAGCTATTATATTTGTCAGCTATGGTATTATGTTTTCCGACGTTGGTGCAATGTCGTTCGGTTCTTTTTTTGGTGTTGCAATTTCATTGGCTAAATTCGGCTATAAGTGCGAAATGCAAGTCTCAGTGTGGTGATGCATCAGCCGATTATCTATTCAATCAGTGATATAAGCAACAAGCAAAATAATCAATCAGTCATAATTACGCACGCGAACCTATACGGGGAAAGAAATATTTATTTATTTAGTAAAAAAAAGCATTGTTGCGTCAATTATAATATAAAATTTATTTTTAATCTGTTGGCTAATATATAATGGTTATTGATAATAGTTATTATGTACAATTATTTTTATCATCAACTATAGGCCTATGGTATTGGAGCCCTGCAACCGCTGTGCCTCACTCACCATATTGTGTGGCTCACTTTCCTGTGGCAGGTTTTGATGCCGGATTTTTTTATCTATTCCATCAGTGCATCGCCAAGCTTTTTGTTTTTCATTGTCAATTTCACTTTTTACGGAGGACCCTTCCCTAGCTCGGCCCCTACCTCATTGACCAATTCCCGTGGGTAATTTTTACTTTTTATTTTTTTATTTTTTTTTTTTTTTGTTTTTTTTTTGATTAATTATTTCCTAATTAGTCATATATGAGAATGACTCCACTATCATCTGCATATTCAAAAAAATCACAAGAAAAACTATTTTCATTGAAATGAATAGATCGATCTCTGATGAATTAAGGACTGGCAGCGGCATTTGCCTTTTTTTTAGTTTGCTCACGTTGCTTCGCGATTATCGCGACTACCTCTCGCTAACACACTCACAAACCCCCTCGTACTTACAAGCCAGCGGAGCATAACTATTAAACACAATCAGTCGGCAATTATAATTACATTCAGCAAATTCAATACAATAACTTAGTTGACATGTAGCTTCACAACCATACCAACTGTAATCGGGAGTTGGAAGGGCAATGGTTCCGACAATCCCAGTCAGTAATCGGCTTGAATTGGTCCGGCTACTATAATCGCCTACCTTGTTGACAAGATCAAATTGAATTAGCTCCTTCCCTAAGCAATAGCAGAGTATTGAAAATATGAGTATGCTAATCATTGTATAATGTGGTGAGTGTATGAGTGAAATAAAAAGCAGCTTTCTTTTTCTTGATTTCCATCCAGGGGGGCAATATGGGAAATCCCTTACGCTATTTATACTATGCTGATTTGATTGCTTATCTTCAAACTAAGGCAAAACAATTAAATTATTTTTTTGGTCGTCCTAGTTAAATTGATATTTTGGTATACTATACCTTACGTCAATGATTATCCATCAATTTAATTTCACGAATGAAACGTTTAAACCTTGTCAGGTGAAGAGTGTCGGCAATACCAAGGCAATCAACAGCGACAAGCAATTGCAAAGTGACTCAGCCTACAGCCAAAGCAAATACACTCATAAAATATATTTTACACTATTATTATACCTAAATAACCTTCTCCTTAGTTAAAGTTTTTCTAACGTTATTAATAACATTGGATAATAATTCCAGTTTTTCGGCTTCACTGAAAATCCGTGCTCCATTTTCATTTAATGATCCATTTTTAACAATTTTATCCAATATAATTTCATTAACCAAATTATGCAACTCATCAACTTTGTCCTTAACACTAATCTTATCATCAATAACTGGTTCTGGTTTGTTACCACTGGTAGATGAAGAAATAACTGTTGCATTGTTATTGTTGTTTGAATTGGTAGCTGCTGCTTGAGCAGCAGCGGTGGCACTAGCTGAAGCAGCAGCAGCAGCGGCCGCTGCCGCGGCCGCTGCTGCTGCTGCATCAGAAGCTTGATTTGATAATTCATCAATTGCACTATTTTGCAATGATTCAATAGCTTCTTGATTTATATCTGGAGTATCACGATTAACATAAAATTGCAATCCATAATTGGTTGTTGGTGGTAACATATTGAAAACTTCACTACCATGATGAAGAGCAGCAGTAGCAGAAGCAGCTTGATTGTTGCTAGGACCAGCATTTTCATAAGCAGTTAATCTGGCTTGAGAAAGATCGATTTGGGGTGTTGGAGTAATGAATGATTTATTTGGATACAACGGATGATTATGCTGATCATTAACTATTGATATATTCCATTTCCCTGCTTTTTTGGAATAATTAGCACGAATCTTAAAGCAACATTCAGTGTATCTCTTATCATTCTTATCATCATCAAGATCAGCACCAACACCAACACCACCTGTAGTGTCACCGTTGGCTGCTCCACCGCTAGTATTCACATCAGAATTCGGATTTTCAAATGCATTAGCACTTTCTCCCTTAAGGATCCCAGGTTGTGGGTTATGTGGAATACCAACCTGCGGTGGATGTTGCTGTTGGCCATTATTATGATGATGTCCAGTAGCAGCTGCGGCAGCAGCAGCAGCAGCTGCTGCTGCTTGTTGTTGTTCCCGTTCACGTTGTTCTTGTTCTTTAGATTCATGTTCTTTTAAAACCCCTCGATGTCGACATCTAAACACAATTTTTTTAGAATCTGACCGCTCAATGGCAACCAAGATCCCCAACGGTGCTAATTTAGATTGAATCCATGGCTTAATCGCGTATCTGTAAGTTAAACTAGTTTCCTTAACTTCTCGGCTATTAATTTCATCCAAATTTAATAATTGATGTAAAAAGCTTGGCTTTGATTTTTTATTATTTGCGTTATTGCCATTGTTACCGGTGTATTCATTGACTTGCGCGTCATACCCTAGGGTTTTGATCGACCCATACTTGATTTGTTCATATGACCGTTTTGACATATTTCTATTCAGGAAGAGATAGCTTGAAAATAGCTAGATGTTTGGTGTATATAAAGGGGGTGGGATATATTTCAAAAATGTGATATAAAAGGATATAGTGAAAAGAACAGAAGAGGGGGGGAAATGGGCGAACTCACCTCATTTGTTGAAAAACAAAAAAAATTAACTTCTTGATGTACGGGTGTACTGGTGTCTATCGTGCAGCTCAACAACGACCCTGGAAAAATGTGAGTTCACGCATTAGGGTCACGGGTCGTGCTCTTCTCTGATTGGCTGAACCTAGTCATTATTCATATATTTAATTGATTATTGACAATCCCCTCCATAAAAGTATCAACCGGTACTTTATATTGACGGAAACAATTTCTAATAGTAGCAAGCATTGCCAAAGTATTGAAAACAGTATAAAGCATACCAGCTCTTAAACGACCGAAGAAATTATCCAATGATTTTACGACATTTTCTGGTTCAAGTTCGTGTAATCTGTAAACAACTTCAAAACAAATGATCTCCCTACGCCAAACACATTACCAACACTGAACAAGAAATTCCGATGGGCCCCATGGTTATCAGTTTCAACAATTCAAAATTCATATTATACAAACCGTTGGTTCAAGTATTGAATAATTTTGATCCCTTCGTAAATTGCAGTAAGCTCCCAAATAAAAATAACCGCAGCAGTCTCCAAGGTTGAATTATTGAAGCAATGGTTAGACAAGGGCGATACGGTTATACTGGTCTATTGAAGTACCTTTAAATGAGAATTAATAACTTCATTATATAATTCTTTTTGCTGATTAGAAGAAAGCAAAATGCCGAAAAGGAATCGAATAGGTTTTCATGCAGATCAAGGGACTCAGGTTCATCACTATGATTCCCTGCAGCGACTTTCATACCTCAATAAAAGGAATGAAATTCTGGTACACTTCTGTGAAGCTCCCGTCGTAGGATTCTGCAGTACAGACAATTAAGGACGTTCGTTATGAAGTAGGGTTGAATAACAACAAGTGATCTCTAGTTCAGAGCAATCGTCAATATCACCAGCTTGGTGTTGATGTTGGGAAAAATAGATAAACAGATGCAAAATAACCTGAATGATAACCTGAATGATAGAAAGATTATAAGATAACTTATTCATTTTGGATATTAATTGAAAAAGAAAAAAGGAAATTTCCTGGAAAGCTTGGCCTTAATTGTTGGCCCAAGGTGATTCGTGACTGCAGATAAGTTAAAAAATTCATTACAAAGGAACTTCAGTATAATTGTAATCAACCCCATTAGCCTTCACTGAACTAGTGAAAGTTTTGGGGGGTATTGTTAAATTTCAATGGATTTCGAATGGATGACGACTGAGGAAATTGAAGAACATTCTGCTAATGTTTTGCAAACTATCTTCAGAGGCTATTTGGTAAGAGGAAGACTTGCAATGCCCAAGAAACTTATTATTGACTGTCTCTGGAGTATGATGATCATACTCCCACGAGATTGAGTCACAATGTCGGACAAATGCGACAAACAATTGTGAAATAGTCAGGGCAAGTAAAGCACCAGAATTAAGCAGTTTAAATTTATCTTTGTGTAGAGTGTGAATAGAGGTATGTTCAGGTTTTGGGATGAAACTGCGTCTATACAGGGGACGGGGCTATTCTTCACTTTATCTACTTAATATCGCACTACCATTTTTCTCTTGATTACAATAATTCATAGACAACTACTTTAAGAAGATAATTTAAAATAAAATTTACCTGAAATAATCTAGTACGCAACTTGTTATGTCCGACCATACTGCCTAGAAAGGAAAAACGCATATATATCCGTTTGTATCCAGGCCACCCAATAGTAAAACAATCACCTTATTTGTAAGAGATAAGATGAGCTATTGCCTTGATGTCTAAGCAATATCGATTACCATTCCACTATTCCTTGCCATAATGGCAAGATCCCTATGCTATTTTAGACACGAATACCCTTTTGAGGCCCATCTCCCCCTGGGTATCACACCAAAGCATGTTTGTCGCGCTATTTTTGGCAACGTACATGAAAATGTAAGACACATTATTCCTTTCCTGCCAGCTCAAAAAAAAAAAAAAAAAAAAAAAAAAAAAAATTACTAAACAAAAAAAAAAAAGAAAATTTAGACCCAGCAGACTCTAAAGCAAGGGCCAAATGGGGCATTTTTTCTTGTAATTAAAAACATATATATTCGATTTCCTGAAATTCAAAACAGGAGGCAAAATATATAAACGATAATAAGGAAGAATAATGGCTGATGAAATAAATTTGAACCTGCCCCTGGATGACAGCCACAGTGATAATAATCATCAAATCAAAGTTCCAACTAAAAAATTGAGCAAATTAGAATTTGGCAGCATTGAACAGCAGCAGAATAGCCAAACACAAAAAGAACAACCATCAGCAAGACAAGAATCTTTCAATCCAAGATCATTGGAAATTCTATCCTTTGAAAATGAATTGATTGAATTATTACGATCTTCAAATAATTTGTCTGTTAAACAGAAACAAGCTATTGAAAAATGCCTAAAATCTGCATTTGACCTATTTCAGGTATCTATAACAGATAATGAAGAGGAAGATGAAGGAGGATATTCTTTAATCGATGTGGCATCAATTACATTATTCAAAAGAATTCAAGGGATTGTTACTGCGTTATCAACTTTAATCATGAACGTTTCAGACGCTAATTATCAAACAGCAAATAATAATAATAACACAACACAGAATAACACAAGAGAGCTTGTTACAACTAATATCAGCATTAATTCTCCAGTTATAGAAGAAGATGAAGGGTTGGACAAATTATCACCATTGAATGGTTATGCAAGAAGAAGACCTTCATCATCAAGTTACCTTGGTTCCCCATTACATAATAAGAAAATCAATGTTAAGGTGAATCTAAATGGATACTCAAGAAGTAATAGTAGAAATGAAGAAAATTCTAAGAATATTAATGTTAGTCAGAATAGTATGAATCAGAGTTATCAAAGCTTTGGCCACAGCTTCAGTGCAAGTAGTAACATTGGACAAATAAGCCAAAATAATATTACTCAGAATAGTGTTGAGCCACCACCACCACAACCTCAGGTATTTGATGATGACGATGATAGTGAATTCTCTGATGATGAGCAAAGTTTGAGAAGAAGTCACAGTGTTACTAGTTATTCTAAAAGATCATTGGAGAGCAAAAATTCACCATACTTGAGACAAGCGCAACACCAACAGCCGCAACCCCAACCTCAATCACAGAAATTTAAAAGCAGTGGGTCATTACATTCAATAAGATCAATGGCTCATCACGATTATAATGATCCTAGCTTAGATCAGAAGGTATATTCGTCAACGCCTTCAATGTTGAATGTTTCTAGAACTCAATTTAGATCCTCACCACCAGTTATCGGTAATGAAATCTTTAAACATAATAATAACTCATTTGACCCAGATTCAATGTGGAGATCTAAATCTAGAAATGAAGACTATTCATTTGAAAATAATAATAATATTAGTCGAGCTAACAGTACAAGAAGAAACCGGATGTCATTCCCAGGATTTGCTTACAATAAATTTGACAATAGCAGCGGTAACAATCACGAATACCCAGATGGAGACATTGAAGACGGATTAATTGATATGAATAGGTTGGTAGATTATAATAGAAGTACCAATAAAGTTCAACAATTGAAAGCACCCCGGTTGAAATCATCGTCTAGAAATTCATATCATCCTACGGCAACACAACAGAGATATGAAGACACATCATTAAGAACTTCACTGTTTCGACAATCACCAAATGAAAGTTCATTTGCTAATTTTGAAGAATTTGTTGATTTTTTCCATGATGCTAATGGAACCGATGAATTTTCAAGATCTAGCCCGCATCCAATGGTAACAAATAGCAATAGATTACAGAGATATGGTGATGATAATTTTGAAAGAAGCCAGAATAATAATAATAATGGTTATATAGAGCAACGACTGTTTGAAGGTGCCCATAATAAAAGAAATACAGTGAGATTTTAGATTTTTGTTCTTTTTTTTGCATTCTTATTTTATATTATATATAATTTATTTTCAATGAATAATTTTTTTATTGTTTATATATACACGACGGAAAAAAGATAAAAAGTCTATATTTATTCAAGGACAACTTTAGCACCAATAGCTTCTAAGGTTGCTTTAATTTTATCAGCGTCTTCTTTAGTGACATTTTCTTTCAATATTTTTGGCGCAGCTTCGACGAATTTTTTACTTTCAACTAACGACAAACCTAACAAACCTTTAACTTCCTTAATCACCTTTGGTTTAGATTTAGCATCGAAACTTTCTAATTTAATGTTGAAAATCGTTTTCTCTTCAACAGCTTCTTTTGGGGCAGCTTCTTCAGCAGCAGCAGCACCGGCACCACCAGCAGGAGCAGCAGCAGCACCGCCAACTGGGAAGGAAATATCTGGAATATTCAACTTACTTTTCAATTCATTGATTAAAGACGAGGTTTCTAAAAGAGTTAATTGGGAGATTTGATCAACTATGCTTGAAATCTTTGGGTCTACTGGAGTTGAATTGGCAGCTGGAGCAGCAGCAGTAGAATTGAAACGAATCAAAGCAGGGCGGAAACTGAAGTGGGGGTTAGTAAGGGCCACTCTATTTTCTAAGCAAATCAAATTTTCTCTACTTACCTTTTGGCTAACACACGCAAGTTTCTACTGGATACACGAGCAATAGACATTTTCTTTTTATTCCTATTTGTTTAATCGATTGATTTTTTGGTCAAGATTTTTTTTTTTTTTTCACCTAATAACTTTTCACTTTTTTTTGGTCGGCATCATGTCGGGGTAACTTTTTCTAACTGTACTGAAAAGTGAAAATTGGAAGTGGCCAAAATAAACACAGAGAAACAAGAAGACGAAGAAGAAGAAGAAGTAGTGGATTGCGGTAATGACGTCGTTTAGATTTTGTTCAGAATGGTAAGTAGAGACAAAGGGATGATTAGACATGGAATGACTAACTTTCTAGCAATAATATGTTATACCCTCGAGAGGATAAGGATAGTAGTCGACTACTTTTTTCATGTCGGAATTGTAATTACACAGAATTAGCAGATGATCCAAAGGTTTATCGGCATGAATTGAAAGCTGATGTTGGAGAAACTGCAGGGGTTATTCAAGATATTGGCAGTGATCCTACTTTGCCTAGAAGTGATAGAGAGTGTCCATATTGCAAAGCACATAATTGTGTGTTTTTCCAATCACAAATTAGACGGAAGGATACAAGTATGATATTATTTTACGTTTGCCTTAATTGCTCAAAGACGTTTAAAAGTGCGTGAGGGGTCGACCATTGCCTTTGCCATTGAATTGTATAATAGAGAATGAATTAATATGATAATTATTGTTTGTATTATTAGTAGCTCCATTTAGCCTTAATAATGTTGTAGAATGTATAGTGTATCATGTGATATTAGAGGGTCCAACAGCCCCCATACTTATAGATTCTGACTATGATTGTCATTTCATGTCTCCTTTTCAGTTACAGCAGGTACTCAGGTCGTCAGGGATCAATCTTAGTACTAATTTTACAATTCACGAAATTCCCCTGAAAATAGAGCTTTATTATAGGGCCATAATAATTAATTAATTGATTTATTATATATTATTGTTCACCCGAATCTTCCTAATATTTTATATTCTTTTTCTATTCTATTCTTTTCAAATCTATTATTTTCTTCTACTAATTTAGAAATATCCTTCACGGATCTTCTGAGTGTCCTAAACACAAATTTATTTTTTAATGCCCGACATGAACTACGAACAGCAACAGCAACAACAACGACAACCACCAGCGCTCCTACTAACGCCCAATACTACTCAACCTCCTCAACAACTAAGTCCCATCAGTTATCAATCTAATTTAAGTCCTCTGCCTATATTATCAGCACAGACTAGCATTGCAAGCCAAGGACATTCTCTTCAATCACAACAATCAGCCAGCAACAATGGCACCCTATTAAGTCCAACCCTATACACAGCAACTCCTAATTCTCCTGGTAATATAGAAATCCCAAGAATCCCAAGTTATGAGGAACTTCAAGCTCAAGCTGAAATCCGTCAACGACAACAGTTATTGATTAATTCCCCAGTCGAGTCATTTTTGCCTCAAAAATCGACAGTTTCCAAAGGGAAATATCAGCTAAAAGATTTTCAAATTATGAGAACTTTAGGAACTGGCTCGTTTGGTAGAGTTCATTTAGTTCGTTCAATTCATAATGGCAGATATTATGCTATTAAAGTTTTAAAGAAAGCGCAAGTTATTAAAATGAAACAAGTTGAACATACTAACGATGAAAGAACCATGCTAAAATTAATTGATCACCCGTTTATTATCAGAATGTGGGGGACTTTCCAAGATGCTAAACATTTGTTTATGATTATGGACTATATTGAGGGTGGCGAATTATTTTCATTATTGAGAAAATCAAAACTTTTCCCAAGTCCAGTCGCTAAGTTCTATAGTGCTGAAGTTGTGCTTGCATTGGACTATTTACATTCTCATAATATCATATATCGAGATTTGAAACCTGAAAATATCTTAATTGATAGATATGGTCATATTAAAATTACTGATTTTGGTTTTGCTAAAGAAGTTCCATTTTATACTTGGACCTTATGCGGTACTCCTGATTATATTGCTCCAGAAGTTATCACTGCTAAACCTTATAATAAATCGGTTGACTGGTGGTCCTTGGGTATACTTATATTTGAGATGTTAACTGGGTTCACGCCATTTTATGATAAGCAACCCATCAAGACTTATCAAAAAATTTTGGAAGGTAAGGTAAATTATTCACCAATGTTGGAACCTGCTTCAGTAGATTTATTATCAAAATTAATAACTGCTGATTTAACTAGAAGATTGGGGAATTTACAAAATGGCGCCGCCGATATTAAAAACCATCCTTGGTTTGCAGAAGTCGTATGGGATAAATTGTACTCCAAAGATATTTTAACTCCTTATGAACCTCCTGTCACTGCTGGGGTTGGTGATACTAGTTTATTTGACTATTATCCCGAGGGAGAAATGGATTATGGTGTTCAGGGAGAAGATCCATATGCTCAATATTTCTCAGAATTTTAGGGAACCCTACGAACTTTTTCCTAGGCAAGTGAAGCCAAAAACTTTAGTCGTTATTTCAAATCAAAAAAGGAAAAAAGAAAAAATAAAATAAGAGAGAAAATATACGAAAGAACAGAAATTTGTATTAAAAAAAAAAAAAAGACATTTATGGAGAGTAATTCAAATTGGAATCAAAAAAGCTAATCATTTTTTTATAAATTATCATAAACTTTGATCTATATAAACTGCATCCCTACAAAGGATTGTAATCTTCTTGAAGAACTTTCTCCATTCCAATGGATCTCCTTTAGATTTTATAAATTCTATTTTTTTCAATGAAATGCTTGGAATCTTTGATATCTTGATGAACCCTCTTAGACTCATCTTTCTTGTGTCTATAGTATGAACAGATATCGTTGCGTATGTGGTTGTTGATTTATCAAAATTTTTTTCATTTAATTGAGATAATTGTTCATCCGATGTTGCGACACCAGTTTGATGAAGTGAATCAAGGATGATAGAAATTAATGATTCAATAGGTAATATGGAGAAAAATCTAGTTAATCTATCAGCAAATGAAAAATAATTTTTCACAACCGCAGAGTCGTCAAGATTGTCTTTGAGAAATCCCTTCTTATCGCTATCGTTAATAAATTGTAAAACAGCTGGATCGTTAGAAATTAATTGGTATTTTAGTAACTCAGAGTCTTTTCTATTTTGTCTTTTCCTATTAAATTCAGTCATATCTTGTTGGGTTGCGAACATATCATAATCATTTTCCTTATCTTCATCAATGACCCTCGCATTTTCAAAAACTGGCTGAGAAGTCGCAAAATTTTGTGGGAACGCTTGAGACATTTGCGTAGCTTGAGTTGCTTGTTGTGTCGCTTTCATAAACTCATCATCAGTTAAACTGATTTTTAAATTTGACATTAATTTCTTCAATAAAAATTTGGGGTTTTCACATTGACCGGTTTTTGAATTTGAAAAATTATTTCGTTTATTAACCCATGGATGTTTCCTAATCTTGTCAATCGAAATTCTTAATTCTGGATCAATTTTTAATAATGACCTTAGTAATGATATTACTTCAGTACTTAATTTTGACCAGGGGTAACTTAAATAAATATGTTGAGTATTCTCTTGATAATATTTAAAATCAGGGTCATGCGTCGTTGGCTCTTCCCATAAAGTCTCACCAGTTAACATAACATATAACAACACCCCACAAGACCAAATATCAGTTAAGTCTGGTTTATAGCCGTTCACACTCACAACCTCGGGTGCCATATATGGCGGTGAACCACATGCCTTGTAAGCTAACCTTTTTTCGCCAGTTTTTTTCTTGTAGACACACGCGAGACCAAAGTCTGCAATTTTCAAGTTACCGAATTTATCAAGCAAGATATTCTCTGGCTTAATATCTCGATGGCTGACTCCCAATTTATGAATGAATTCGATTGCTCCAATTAACTGTTGGAAATAAAAATGAGCAATTTCTTCATCAACCCCAACATCAGGCTCAATCTTGTCAAATAAATCACCAGATGATGCTAATTCCATAATCATCCATAAATAATTTCGATCACTTCCTGCGTCATATAATTGGATTATATTTGGGTGTCCATGACAACTTTTATGAATCATCAATTCTCTACTAATATCATCATCCTTAAGTCCAAATTTATGACAGTACTTTCGATTGATAAATTTAATTGCAAATGCCTTGTTTGGGTTTTTCTTTAAATGTGCCAATTTAACAAACGCAAATGATCCTTGACCTAGGGTTTTCACATATTGAACTCCTTTAATTTGGGGAATGTAATCGACACTTTGCGAGAGTCGAATTTCGTCCATCTTTGCTTAAAAAACGCGGTGAATTGTTTATAAAAGTCTTTGTTTATATTCTTCTGTTTTTTTTTTCATGCATCGCAGATCAGGGTGGTGTCATGTGATTCACTGCCTGTCTGGTTATTTGATCTATTGTTTTGGAATTCATGCCTATCGTAAATTCTGTATTACCCTGACTCTTAAGGGGACCACCCTTTTCGGAAAATAGCAAGACGGGGCTATTCTAAGACAAAATCGTGGCATTAAAAAATAACATTGATTAGAAGCAAGACAGCTGGTTTATACTATCTATCTGCTCAAGTCCTCAGCGGAGAAGAGACGAAAATTAAGAAACCACTCAGAAGAACTATATCACTTTGCCTTTCCTTTTCCTTTATTTCTTTTTAATTAGTAATTGATAGTTAATAATTATGAGAACAAGTATAGATGAACCTCATTTACCTTCAAGTACGGGAGTGGCCTCAGGAGGAGGTAATCATAATAACGACGCCCCACTACCCCCACCGCCAACATCATTGCATTCACCAATCTCACAACCATTGGCACAACCTTTAATAATTGAAGAATCCACAGCAGCAACGGGAACTGCATCAACCTCTGGGGGAGCCCCATTAGCCCCAGCAACATCAGTGATTGCTCCACAGCAAGTGCCAACAGGAACAGCGCCAGGGATTGATTTACCAAAATCATCGGTTGAATTATTAAACGATGACAAAATCAAGATGATTTTAAATTCAGATGAGGCGCTTGATGCGTTGCTTAAACGATTGAAGGAGAGTATTACGAATTGTGATGAATTTGCTAAATTTATTAAGAAAAAATCTGCATTTCAGGAAGAGTACGATTATCAAGTTAATAAATTAGCCAAAAACACCCAAGAGTATCTTAGGCACAATGCCCATAATATTCGACAAGATTCATTCACTAAGAATTTTGAACAAATTGTTGGATTTGATGTAAGATTGAGAAATGTTGGTGCTGCCTACGTGTCTGCATTACAAACCATGAGTGATGAATTATTTCAGTTATCAGCTATGATGATGAAACAACGAAAGATTAAGAAGGATCAAGGGAAACAACAAGAAAAAGAAGTTTGTGACGCGATTACCGCGGCTGAAAAGGCTAAAACTAAATATGATAGTTTATGTGTGGAATTAGAAAGGGTTCGAACTAATGAGCCAGGGAAAAAATTTACATTAAAAGGGTCAAAGACAACATCACAACAAGAGGAAGAATTATTGGGAAAAATTGAAGTCGCTGATAAAGATTATCTTAGTAAAGTTCAAATTGCTAAAAATTTAAAGGATGATTTAATTAAACATAAAAGACCACAAAATTCAAAACAATTGAAAGATTTAATTTTAGAAATTGATTTAGCTATGAGTATTCAATTACAAAAATACACTACGTGGTGTGAAAATTTGTTGATGAACAGTGGAGTTTTAATTGCTCCCATAAGACCTGACGCAAGAAAATTATCAATGAGAAATTTAGCGGCATTGATAGATAATGAGAAAGATTTGTATGATTATTTGATGAAGTATCAAAGACTGGCACCATCAAAGAATTTGGTTCCAGTGGATTATAGAGTTCATCCAACGTTAACCAACACCCAGGCTAATTTCAATAAATTCAGTAGCAGCAGTCACAGCCATGGCACGTTTAATTCAACTGCGCTTAGGAGATCAAGTTCTATATTGTCAAAGATTAATAAAGGTGGGAGTACGTCACCAGTTCATGCAGCTACTAAAAGTCCAACTAATCCTAATTCAAGCAATTTACTTAATGTTCAAGAAGAAAAGAGTCCGTCTTCGTCTAATCGATACTCGATGATCCATCCATCTGAGATTGATGATTTTAATATTTCGGGAAATAGCAACAATGGCAATCGCAACAATCTTATGCCCGATTATAACGGTGGAGTTGGAGTTGGAGGAGGGCCAGTGACAGGGGTGGGAGGAGTGACTAGTGGGATATACAGCAATGATAACAAATCACAGAGTGCATTGCCATCAACCCAAGAACTATTAATGTCATCCAATAATAATGGATCAGTTGGGATTAACGGCACACCTATCCCTCTCATGTTTGGTGGACCAATTGATGCCTTGTGTTTGTATGAAAATGAATCAGTTCCATTGATTGTACGATCATGTATCAACATTATTGACACTTATGGTTTGGAGCTTGAAGGAATTTATCGAACTTCGGGATCATCAGTTAAGATTCAACAGTTGAAAGATGCCTTAAATAATGATCGATCAATAATTGAGAAATTAATTAACGACCCTGAGAAAATAATTGACAGTGATATTTATTGTATCGCGTCATTACTAAAGCTTTTCTTCCTGAAACTTCCTGAGCCGCTATTGACTAATCAAAGGTATCCATTATTCTTGAAGGCGATTAAGAATCCTGACGCAGCGAAGAGAAAGAAAGAAATTCATGAAATTGTGTTTAGATTACCAGATGCAAACTATTTCACTTTAAGAGCGTTGATTTTTCATTTCACGAGGATTATTAATAAACAGGATATAAATCGAATGTCAGCTAGAAATTTGGGGATTATATGGGGTCCAAATTTGTTGCCGGCAAATGTTAACCCGGAGGATTTATCTTACCAAGGGAAAATTATTGAAAATTTAATGAATATAGCAAATGATATTTTTGAACCGGAAGAATAAAAAAAAAGGAGAACTAGTATATAAGAAAGTATATATATTATTTAATTAAATTTAAATTTAATGGATCAATTTATCAGCCCAGTCTAAAACTTCTAAACTACAAACAACAACGAAAATTGTTGTTGGCAATGTTAAGACAACATAACCCCAAAATAAGACTCCCGCCATTTCTTGTTCATACAATTCATTTAATTGGCAAATTTGTGATAATTGAATAGCAGGAGGAGAAATTGTTAATATGAATGCAACAATCAAAAAAATCGGATCATCTAAAATTGATATAGGAATATATTTCACGGCAAGGGCAATAATTGGTAATAAAATTATTGGTGGTAAAATCATTCGCGATAACAATGATCCAAATATGATTTTTTTATAATTTCTTGAAGGCAATGGAGTTTCGTTAGATGGACATAAATTCGAACCCAACACAACCAAAATCAATGGGATTGAAACCGAACCTAAATCTTTGATAGCTGATGCTAATGTATTTTGAGTGAAACCGTTATTTATGAAAAATTGTTCTTGTAAAAAAGGTACTGACGCAACGACAACACTTAATGCCATTGCATATAAAGGAGGATTCATGAATTTCAAAAAATTCGAAATTTTTTTCTTCCACCATGGTTGAGGTTCATGTAAGATTATATTTTCTTCTTGATCTAAGATATCATCGTCACTACTTGAATGGCCTCCTAAACTAGTGTAACCTTCGCCATCCTCGTCTTCTCTATCGCTATCGCCAATTCGATTCTCGCTGATAAAAACCAGACTGTTTTCGCTGTCGAGAGCTTTAGCATATGGATCATAATTTAACTCATGCTGGGTTCTTCTTCGAAGCAAAGTATTATAACCCCAAGACCATCTCAAGACCTGGCCCAATTGTTGGAAGATTAACAAATATAAAATCCCACGACTAGCAATTTTATCGGAATTATCATCATCCAAAACGTCCCAATTCAAATTAGGTAATGTGTAAGCTAGGGCGATAGTTAAAGAAACTGGCAACGAATTAGAATTCCCGAAAACTGACATTGCAGTGACAAAATTTGATTCAGGATCATTCAATTTCAATATTTGACAAGTGAACCTCGAGCATATCACACTAACCCCCGTCGACAAAGCATAAAAAATTGGAATAATTGATATCTCGAGTATCTTCTTTAGCGACAAACTGGGGGCTAATTTACTAAATATCAAGGCAGGGGTGAAAAGGTTAACGTTAAGCAATGAAATATACTTCTGTGCTTGTCCGTTAAGTAATCCAACCCTGGCACAAATGAACCCAGCGATGCAAATAAATATCACCTGGACTGTCGCCTGGAATGTTAGAAATGAGATTCTCGTGTATGATAAGTTGCCCATAACAAATATAGAAACGGGATATTGATTTAATTGTAATCGATTGGGTGGGAAGGAGAGTGTAGATTTTATTTTTTTTTTTTTTTTTTTTTTTTTTGGCTTCCTTTTTTTGTTGCATCGCCCGCCAAACCAAACCGACGCCAAAATTATATTCCGAAATCAATTTTGCAGAAGAAATCATGATAAGAGGCTAAGCAAGCAAACCATCGACTAAGAAAGAAACTTTTTTTGATTCTGATAATGCACGTGGGACCCACGCTTGTTGATCACCGGCCACCCCCAAACAACACCCCCTATTGTAGAATCTACAGAGATAACAAATCTCAACATTACATGAATATATATATATTACTTACTGTATTTAATATGACTTCCCCTTCCATGATCTTAATCGCAAACTGCTGGTAACAACGCAAACACTGCTCATACTCATAGCACCAGCAGCCAACAATGGATGAACAATCCCAAACATTGCCATTGGAATCATCAATAGATTATACACACTAGCCAACAAGAAATTCAATTTAATCGTTCTGAAAGTTTGCCGAGAAAGATCCATCGCCAACAATAATTTCTTTAAGTTCAGCTCAAGTAGTATTACATTGGCTGCCAGAGCTGCAATATCTGTAGAATCATTAAATGAAACCCCAACATCAGCACTGGTGATCGCCGCCGCATCATTGATCCCGTCACCGATAAATAATACCTTATTAGTTAACTGAATGTTTTTAACAATCTTCTCTTTCTCCTCCGGGCCAATCTCGGCAAAAATATTAGCAACAGGGATGTTCAATTGTTTGCCAATTTTCTTGGAAATTAAAAAATTATCTCCAGTAACCATTAATGTGTCAATTTTATTTAATTGTAATTCACTAATAACTTCCTTGGCATCCGGTTTTAACTGGTCATTTAATAGCATATATCCACAATATTCTTCATTAATGGAAACATAAACTATTGTGCCAGTTGCCGTGGCACTTCCATGGCTAGAAACCAACTTTTCATTACCAATCTTCATTATGAATTCTTCCCCGTCATAGCTGAATTTTCCAACAACCCCTTTACCAACGACATTATCAACATTCAAAATCTCAATGTCATCACCAATTCTCTGCTTCCTACTTAAATGTTGAATTATTGATTTACTTATAGGATGATTATTGTTTGTTTCAATACCAACAATCAAATAATACATCATCTTATCATCGATATTAAACTTTTCCTTAATCAAGTCAAAATCTACTTCAAATTTAGTCAACTTCATGTACCCAGTGGTTAAAGTGTTGGTCTTATCAAACAACACAGCATTGATTTGTGTTAAGCTTTCAAATACATCTCCACCTTTAATTAAAATCCCACGCTGTGCACCAATTCCTGTAGCCACCATAATTGCAGTTGGTGCCGCTAATCCTAATGCACAAGGACATGCTATAACAACAACACTAATTGCAATCTTCAAGCAATTGAAAAAAACTCCACTTTCTTTATTTTTAATGAATATCCCCGGGTAGAATCTGTTTGATTCATTCATCATATGGCAAGTAACAATCATGTACCACATGAAAAATGTCAAAATAGCAAGTATTATAATTGCAGGAACAAATTTTGAAGCAATATAATCACTATAACGTTGAATTGGGGCTTTTTTAAATTGCGCATTCTTAACAAGGGAAATAATTTTGGAAAGTTTTGTTTGTTGACCAATTTTGGTAACTTTCAAATATATCACATTTGATAAATTTATTGATCCACCAATTAATTCCGATCCTTGTTGTTTTGTTATTGGCATTGATTCTCCAGTTAATAACGATTCATTGACTTCGGATTGCCCATGAATTACAATCCCATCAGTTGGGATCTTTTCACCTGGTTTAACCATAACTATATCATTCAATTGAATTAAATCAATTGAAATTGTTGAATGTTGAGCTTCATTAGGACTGAAATTTTCCGTGCTGTCAGTGGTAACTAGAGTACAATTTTGAGGAATCAATTTCATAAGTTCTGATAATGACAGAGTAGTTTGAGATTTTGCTCTCGATTCTAACCATTTGCCCAAACTAATAAAGATAAACAACATCGTTGCGGTATCAAATAAAAGTATTGGATGGCCCTTACTGCCAATAATCACTGATAATAACATTGAATACACGGAGAACAAATATGATACAGTAGTTGATGTCATAACCAAGACATCCATTGTAGCAGCCCCATGTTTCAAAGATTTGTATGAAGAAATATAAAAATTTTTACCAATTTTAATTTGAACAAATGTGGCAAGCAATAAGCAAATGAAATCATCCAAATAAAACCCTCGGAATAATCTACATGATAATTTCATTCTAATTGAATGCGGTAAAATGTGACCTAACAAGAATACTGGTAATCCGCATATTAAACTAATTAAAAATGATTTTCTCCAATACCTAATTTCTTTAAATTTTGATAGCAATTTCAATTGTGATGAATTAACGTCATAATTTGGATTTAATATAAGTACATCCTCAATGTTATAACTGTCTTTAATAAATTGGATTAAATCGCGAACACCACACATCGTGGCATCATAAGCTATCTTAACAACGTGAGAATTACTGTCAGCAGAAATTGAAACAATTCCAGGGTATTTCAGTTTAACTCCTTTAATTAATTCATCATAAACATTCAAATCAAACTTCCCATAAAGCTTCAAATCAATAGAATCAAGTAGACTTTTATTTGGTTTATCGGTAGATATCACGGAAGCGTCAAATCCCGCATCTTCAATAGCAATTTTCAATTCTTCAGGGCTAACACCATTGTCATGACTAACTATAGCTTCCTCGGTTAATAACGAAACGTTGACATTTTTCACATTTGTTAGACTGTCAAGTGCATTAGTGACGGATTCAACACACGCTGAGCATGTCATACCATGAACTGAAAGTTTGGTTAAATGATCGCTCCTGTCATCATCGGAAGAGGACGACGATATTAGTTTTGCCTCAAACCCACAGTCATCAATAGTGTTCACTATACTATCTGCGGTTGTTTCCTTATCATGGATTATCGTTGCCTCCTCAGTTAATAATGAAACTTCAATCAGTTGAATTCCCGGTAGCTGCTTAACACATTCAGTTACTGACTCTACACACGCTGAACAAGTCATACCATGTACTGAAACCTCAGTAACCACAGTTTCATCCTCTGGCTCTTTTTGCTCGCTCGTAGATTCAATTTTTGCGTCAAACCCTAGCTCTTCAATAGATTCAACTAAAAATTCGGGAGTGATTTTTGTCCCATGGGTCACAATTGCTTGATTGGTCATTAATGACACTTCCACATGTTGAACCCCAGTAACACTTTGCAATTTCGTGAGCACTGAATTGGTACATGATGAGCATGTCATTCCTTCAATTGAAATTACCGTCTGGATGGTTGCTGTTTTCCCTCTGGCTATGTTTAGGCTCGGAGTAACTGGTGTTTCCACTAATGGGATCTGGGCATACTCTGGTTCTCTTGCCTGACGGTGCTTCCACCAAGGAATTAAAATCCTAAGGTTGTTCATAGTCAAATAAAATTGGTCTTGGCCCTTGTTTGTTATGATATGAAATTTTGTTGTTGCTAAAATTTTTTTAGATATGGAAACTACGGTATATTATTGTCATTATTATATAAGGGTCTTAAACCCACACCCGGATTACCCGACATGATATGATCGGTTACTTATCACTAGGGGTGCATCTAACAAAAACGCATTACTAATAAATGAAGGAGGAAATTTTCAACATCTGGAGTTATAGGGGTTGTCTATTAATAATATGTATGCTATGAATGTAATGATGGTTATCGTTTGGCAGTTTTCTTAATAAGTTTTTGCTTGATGTGTTTTTTCATTTTGGTTTTTCTCTTTTCTTGTTTTTCTTGCTTAACTTGTTGTTTCCTTAGCCGTTTAGCATCTTTGTCTTCAAATTTTTTACCTTTTGGTTTGACATCATCTTCATCTTGGTCATCACCTTGATCTTCATCTTGGTCATCGCCCTCCTCTTCATCTTCGTCATCACTCCCGCTGTCGCTTTCGTCCTCGCTGCTGCTCAGGCCATGGTCTCCGCCATGGACTTGGCTTTGGCCGTCTGCCACAACCAAACTTCTAAAAACATCAATTTTCCCTTCCTTAAATTTACCAAAATCCTCTTCATCCAAAGAATTCAAATCACGAATCAAATATAAACTTCTAAACACCTCATCTTGCTTCTCATCTTCTTCATTTTCTTTCAATTTTAACTGGCTAACAACTTCCACCAACCGGTCCTCCGAGTCTTCTTTCACGGTTTTACTCAATGTCTCTAGATCCTCAGTGATGAAATGGAATATTTCTTTCTCCATGTATGGAACAATTCCTCGTTTCCTAGTAAAATAGTCATTAATATTCTTAATATCCATTCGTAAAAAATCTAATGCCATCGGATGGGTAGGCTCAATACTCTGACTGACATCAATGATATATATTTGATGCTGATGGACGATAATGTTATATTCACTTAAATCCGCATGAATTAATTTACACTTTTGATACATCAATCTCATGATAACTACTAATCTTTTATAAAACTCAGCAACTTGATCAGCATCATCGAATTCATAATCTTTTAATTTTGGTGATGGCCAACCTTTCCTCTCAGGATCGCCTAAAAAATCCATCATCAAAATATTAGATTTTAATTCGCATGGTTCGGGAACATTAAACCCATTGAGTTTCAACCGTTTCAAATTCCGAAACTCTTTCTCGCTCCATACTTTAATCAATTTCCTAGCATTGATCTTATTACTGTTTTTAAAATTCTTAAATCGAAATTCCCCATTAATATATCGTTCACGATCTTTGAAAACCAACACCGATGTCTTGTAAACTTTGATCGCGTATTGTTTATCAGTTTCTTCATTGATCCCATAGTAGATGTTAGCTTCTTTACCAGTACTTAAACACCCGTCAATTTTTGTGAGTGTACCATTTTTAATGAATTTGTTTAGTTGGTGCATTGTCTTTGGATCAATTGCATTTTCAACAGTGGCACGATCTGATTTATCCTTTTCTATCCGCTGAGTTTTAACTTGTTCTTTGATCTTGTGCGAATACTTCTCGAGGATTTCTCCCTGGGCGGAGCTGGTTATTGTTGTTGAATCGTCGTCTTCATAGATATCCAATTTATCTATTTTATCGTCAATATCTTCTAGCATATTTTCATTAGTCCATACAAACTGGCAATCGATTATTATTATTATTACTATGTGAAAATTTTCGATGAGGTCTAGAATTTTTTAAATCCTGGGCTGCACATGATCAGCTGATTCAAGAGGGTGCGAGTGATTACCAATTGATTAGCTAAAGGGGGTGCACCCATAGTTCGGCGCGTTGAGCCAATTGCGTCCAGACGAAGATTGATTTTAGTTACTTATTAAGGGGATTTACCAAACCCACAGTTAATCAAGGTACCACCATTGTGCAATACATAATGATTTACCTACTTGCTTACTTACTTTCTTGATTGACACAAAATACACTGGGGGTTCAGCCAAATTGCCAAAATAGGTACCAAATAACCAGTGATTCAATAATTTTCTTGATGGTGGCTAAAAATAGTTAAGATTTATTATATTCAATTACAGGTGACACTAACCGAAAGCACTGCTGCCGGCGAAAAGTGCGGCTGCGGGTTGTGGTTCTTTTGAGACGCAGCGGATGCGACGTTTGGATATCATTCATCACCAATGACAATGTCAGGCAATCAATCAACTGCTTTAATTAGTGGAAGATGCGTGGCTTCACTAATGTTCTCGTAAATCGCAGTGGTTGCTTGTTACTTGCTTGTTACTGCTATATAATAATTCCTGCTTGAAACTGGTTTCACTTGTGACGGCCAACACAAAAACTGGGAGTTCAGAGCCGCCACTTTTGTGACTTAGATAATCAAGATCCTGAGACAGATCGACGAGGCGTGCTTGCGACTAAACCAAGGGTAAGGATAAAACGGATTATGGAAACTTTTTGGTTTTTGCAATTTTCGCCATATATGTGGCTTGATCCACAGCACACACACACACACGGTTGTTGCTACCACCAACCTGCCTGCCTGCCTAACTGCCTGCCTGCCTTGCTGTATGCCTTGCTGCCTGCCTGCTGGAATATCTCACGCCTATCGCCAATGTATACATGGTATGATGGGTGCATATGCTGTGCCTTTGATGCAGTGCATGCGGTGCGGTGCGGTGTGGACAGCGAAGTTTAAACTTGTGACCTGCTTGCGACCTGCGTTGTGGGTTTCACCCACTGGCGCATTGCATGAAACCCAGACACCAGGCGACCCAGGGCCTGGCCCGAATTTGGGTTTGTTTGTTACCAATTTGATTTTCCGGGGGAGGTGCGAGGCTTACCCTGGCGTGCGCCATTTGCCCAATCGGGACAAGTAGTGACCGGATACGGCAATTTGGAACCAAACAGAAAAGCAAAAAAAGTAAGTTACTGATCCGTGAAACACAGGGTAGTTTGTTCTTGTCACGAAAAAGTCACTTGATATGAACTGATATGACGCTGTGCTGTGAAATCGATTTCTATTATTTAATTAACCACGGGTTTGGTAATAAATGGTAGATACATAGATGCAATAAAGTATCAGGCTTCGTTGGAGATACCACAGCTAAAGTCGGTTGGTTGGCACCTGTTTGTTCGTTCGTTTCCCACTCGGTTCCTGTGTATAGCTCCGCTGATTTCTTGGGTGGACTAGTTGGATTCGTAAATAAAGTTTCTGCATCGTGGTTTAAATGGCAGTGAGGAGCGCGTACCAGTAAGCAAGTAACTAAGTGACCTGCGTTCGCTTGCCGTACGAAAAATGTAAGTACATCGAAGCAAGCTGGTTGATTGACCAATTATTATTGATAATATTATACGGTGGTTGGCTTCCTTGCAATTCAAGCAACAGCAGAAGCAACAACAGCAGCAGGAGCAACAGCAACAGCAAAAATAATCGACGTTGTAGCTACTTATTGCCTGGTATATGAATTGTCGTATGTGAACCACGGCCACACTGCACCATCCTCCTTCCTGTAATGGGGATCGATCGGTTCCGTCGCTGGGCTGGGTCTGTCTGCTTGCCACCACCACCCGTTAATCAGTTTCTTCTGCCAATTTATTTGATCCAACTACTAATTAATGGTCGTTACCAGTCTTCCAGCAAAATATTGCCGAAACTGGTGTCGATGCCAATCCTTTATTAAGGATTTCCACTGTGTCTCTTGGTCTTTCTGTTTCTTTCTGCTCTCCTGTAAACCGTTGTGTGGTACCTGGCGCATGTATCAGTAAGCATGTCTCACCCTCCCACTTATCAGCGGACCGACAAACACCACCAACAACTACGGGGAAATACAATAGCTAATCTCTAAATTAAGTAATCATTAGTTGGTATTTTCACCTATTTCCCCCTATTTTCACTTATTTTTACCACCATCGTCATCATTATTGGTATTATTATAGTTATTATTATAGTCATTATTATAGTCATTACGGTGTAGTGTGGGTGTGGGCGGGTTTTCCAATCTAAAATAATTTATGCTCCTTTCTGTCTGTTTATTTTTTTTTTTTTGCGTTCATTTTTTACTTTTTTTTTTCCTGACTAAATTAAATAAATAATATTTGGCCCACACTTAAAATTTTTTAAATTTCTGGTTTACTACGCTGTTATCTTATAAAACTTCCAAACTATCCAAATCACAACCTTTTTTTTAAAAAAAAAATTCTTTTTTTCTTTTCTTTCCTTTTTTGATTTTATTTTACATTCAACCAAATATTATCTTCATTCATTCATTTCTTTATTTATTAATTATTCTTTCTTAAACTATTAGTTATCTTAACTTAGTCATTCCTTTATTTTTTTTTTATTTAGGAAAGAATAATAATAATAATAAGTATTATCTAACAACCAATTAGTACTATTCCAGTACATAACCAATCAACAATCATTTAGTCATTCCTTTATAACTTTTCCAAAATTGTCACTCCTTTATTAAACTAGTCGCTCCTTTATTATTTGTCACTCCTTTGAATCCAATAAGAAAAACCAACCAATTCACTAGAATCCAAAAAAAAAAAAAAATTAAAATTAAAACTATATACTCCAATATCTACCGATCCTACTTGCCTGCGTTTTTCATTTATTTATATTAGTCACTCCTTTATTATTTCAAAATGTCAGCCGAAGTGGAATCAAGAAAAAATTTACCTATGATTGTCGACATCTCTATCGCAAATGATGGTAGACAAATTTATCAAGTTCACGAAACTAATACCCAAGTCAGAAAAGAAATGCCAGTTTCAAAAGATGAAGAATCCTGTAAAAGATCATTTGATCAAATGGAAAATGCTAACAGCAACAGCAACAACGGCAACAGCAACAACAATCAAGTTATTTTACCTAACAGTAAACAGATGAAATTCAATCCAAGCTATTCAATCAACAGAATTGAAGAAGAATCCGAGGTTTGGGGCCCTGAGGTTGAATCTGCATTTGAAGAAGCATTAAAAATTATTCCAAAAAACGGTTTAAGTAAAATCAAAGTTAGTGGAAGATCTTGCGGTAGAAATGAATTAATTTCTGACTATATCTTACAAAAAACTGGGAAATTAAGAACCAGAAAACAAGTTAGTTCTCATATTCAAGTTATCAAGAATTTAAAGAAAAACTTGGAAATTATTGATTTAATTAATAATGGTCCAAGTGATTCGAATGCTTTGAAACAATTTGAGCAAGTTTTTTCCAAGATTACTTTCCAAAAATCAATCGGTGATAATCAATTAATCAACAGTAACACTGCTGCAGCCACCAACATCAGAAAACAGAGAAGAAAAAGTCCTTACAACTTGAAAAATATTTGCGAAGTTGCGCTTGAAGACTTCCAAATGAATTTTTCCAATTGTAATTTGTCATTATTAAAATCAAAGGAATTTGATACGACCTTAAAATTGAAACCTGATGCTAATATTAGTTCAAGATTTCCTGGGTTATTTGAAATGGTTACTAATAATGTCATCCCGTCTTTACACGGGATGTGCAAAATTCATTTGCCTTTAAGTTTCAATCAAGATATTGCTAAATCAGTTGAAAATTATAACACAAGTTTCAATTTACAATTGAAAGGATTATCAGTTAATGAATGTAGTTGGTCAGTTTTGACTGTTATTTATTCGTTTGGCCAAGAAGTTGTCAGATTAACCGATGCTGCAGAAATCAAATCACAAGAAGTTATTAATGGAGTTAAAAATTCTGAATTAAAAATTAAATTTGCGCCAGAGTTTTGGCATGCGTTTTTTACTTCTTTAGACAAAGCCGGCAGTAACGATGATAAACAGAAAGACGTTGCAATCAGAGCTATCACTATTAAACAAATTATCTTTAAAGATAATTCAGAAATGATTACTGGTCCAACAAATATCTTGAAAAATGATATTAGATCAATCTTATTGTGGGAATTTTTGAGAGTTAATGAACAAGCTAAAGCTTTAACTACGATTAGAAGAATTCACTTACCTAGTGTTGCCAGCAGTCCAACCCTTCCACCACCACAACAGCCAATCGCTGCTCCTACTGCCAACATGGCTGCCCCTGTCAGTCCAGTTACTCCAATGTCTTGTTATCAACAACAATATTATACTCCTTCTACTACTCCACAACCAATCATGGAAACTCCCCATCAAAAACTCAATGGTGGGTTATGTGGAGCCTTGCAACAACAAGAAGAATTGATTAATAGGTTAGATTCTCCAATTGAAATGCATCAACGTCAATTTGAAATTAAACCAGAAATCCAATTTATGCCAAAGGTTAATGAAATGCCATTGCCAACTGCTGCCACTCCTGCTTTTCAATTTAACAATAACGCTGCTGCTAATGCTAGTCCAAATTTTATTACTTCTAATGAAATTGGTAATGGTAATTTTGAAATCCCAGTTAGTGATTTCACCGGCGTTCCGGTTCCCAAGAGAATGTACATGGAATCAAATATTTTACAAGAATTTGAAAACATGGCATATAGCGGGAACCACCAAGCTTATCAACAACAATCTCAACCACAACTGATTCATCATCAACATCCTCAGCAATTACCAGTTGCTGCTCCAGAATCAACAATTTCTTTTAATTCTGAATTTTCAATGGCTTCAAATCAAACTGCTGGTACTTCCGAGATTAGTTTTGGTGATTTCAGTTTGGAAAATTTGAAGCAAAACTTCAAAGTCGAGAATACTGACTTGTTGTGGTAAAAGCTAAAGCAGGCTTTATTATCTATTGATTATTTTTTTTTTTGCTTTTTTTTTATGGTTAATAATTTGATCGCTTGTATTTTTTGTTCATTTGATATTTGTTTCTTCTTTTTTCTTTGATTAGAATTTCTATAGATGCCTAGGCTTGGGCTGACTTTTCTTGAGCAATGAGATCATTGTTTTATATTTGGTTTTTTGAATATTATATTATGTACAATAAAAAGAAAAAAAAATTTGAGTGTAGTAAGTAAATCTGATTGGCCAGCTGCAAGTGACCCGAAAGACTGCAAAATCTTGAAAAAAAAAAAAAAAAAAACAGCACAAAATTTTTCAAGACGACCGACCATCCAAACTATAAGGCCTGCCAATTTTGAAATATGTTACGCCACATAGGATCAAACCTAGGCCGAAATGTCGCCAGAATTAACCGAGTGAATAGCAGAATGATAACACAGGTTCCAAGAATCATCATTGGCAAATATCGATACTATTCCAGTGAAATCATCAACAATGCCAGCGAAGTTTTAGCACCAGACACTGAACATCCGCCAGTGGAAAAATTTGACAGAGCCCAATACAAGGCGAAACAGGAAGCACATTTCACCAAATTTAAGGAGAAATTAATTAAGTTAAATGAAGAGATCTCCACGAAATTAGCCAACTCAACCCCAAATGACGCATTTGATCATTTAGTTGAATCATTTGAAGAACTTTACAAGACGGCGGAATCCAGTAGAAACAGAGCTGGACTTTACCATTTCAACACAAGACAAGTGTTAACTCCGTCATTAACCGAATTATTGGCCAGTTGTATCAAAGAAGCTAAAGCCCCATCGTCAAACACCTTGATTGCCCCATTCCCTGAACGTGTGTTTCAGTACTTAGTTGAACATCAATTAGCGATGAACCATATTTTCTTGGAGATGATTGATTATTACATTGGCATGGGGAAACCAGACAGGGCTATGTCAATGTACGTTGAGTACAAGCAGTATATTTCCGAAATTGGGCTTCCTGAATCCAAATGGGTCAAGAGTCATGTGTTTGTGGCTTATTTGCAATACGTTTCAATCACTGAGGGTATTTCATCGGTGGATCCTAATTACGTTGATCAATTTCTTGGATTTAGAGGTCAATCAGAATGGCCTAACGGGTTCATTGTTAAAGAAATTTTGCAGAAATGTGGTGGTGCCGTAGAAAATAATAGCCGAGAAGAGATTTTCAACTTGTTGAATGAATTGAAAAACAAAAACACTAAATTGGATTCACCTGCAGTTATCGATAAATTGGAATCATTGTGTGTTCAAGGGAACGTTATGAGAATTAAATTTGAAATTGATAGATTGAAGCAATTAGCGCAATTGCAAACGAGAAATTTACCTGAACCAATTTATGCTAAGGCAATGTGGAGTTATGCTCGTTGTAATGCCCCTAAATTATCAATGGATTTATGGAATGAAATGTTGAAACTTAAGATCAAACCAAGCGTTGAAGCGTGGAATGCCCTTATTTTCACTGTTTCAAGAACTGGGAATTTGGCTACTAGAAAGGATAACATTGAATATGTTTTGAAACAATTGAAACAGCAAGAGTCTAAATTACCTGCCTCGACTTATGCAACGTTGATTAAAGCTTATGGGAACACGAGAAGTTTCGATAAGATTAATGAATTATATAAACATATCATTGAAAGTGAAACCATACCGTTAACTTATTCCATACAGGCTAATTATTTATCAGCAATATCGAGTTATAAAATCAATGACGCTTACAATAAATTACTTAGTCTTATTAAAGAAGAAGATTTTATCCCGACAGTAACCGTGATTAATGATTTATTGATTGCATTAATTAAAACTGAACAATTTGAAAAAGTTAAAAAGATTTTAGAAACCGGTCATGAAGTTAATGTTAAATTTGATGTTGCTACATATACATCGATTTTAAACATGATGTTTAAACAATCACGGAAACGTGGGGAAGTTGTGAAAGAATCAGCCATAAAAACTTTGATTGAAGAAATGCAAGAAAACGGGGTTGAAATCAATAGAGTTACTTTTGCCACAATGATTGATGGGTTGCTGAAAGATGGCGCCAATATTAATGCTGGTCGTAAACTTTATCAATACTTACAATCGAACCAAAACAAGTACTCAGTGAATAAGACAATGTACACTGCGATGTGTCAAGCTGAATTCCGTCATGGTTCTATTGAAAACGCAACCAGAGTGTTCAATGATTACCTTGCGTCTCATAGAGGGGAAATCGATTCTCAAATGTACAATTTGATGATTCGCGGAATGGGCCAAGCTAGAAAATTGTCCCTGGCTTATGATTATTTGAATAAATTGGCCGCTGAGGGTAAAGCTAATACTTTCAGTTATTGGTTCATGTTGAGCTCATGTATAGAATCACATAATGATCAAGACCCAACGTTTGAAATCGCAAACAAGGTGTTGGAACAATTGGAAACCTCGGGGGTGGACAAAGGTCCAAAGATTCCCTTACTTATTGCAAAATTAGCTGCTATGGGTGCCAGAATACCAACAACAGCGACAATTCAATAATTACAAATATAAATAATAATTTCTGTATATACATAAAAAATAATATAATCTAGATTTGAGATTTAATTATCGTCGTTAGAGGTGACACCACCAAGCGCCTTGCTAATTATTGGCGAACTCCATTTCTTCCATCTATCAATAGCACTTCCCGGACTATCCAAAGCTGGTCTAACATCAAGAAAAAAACTAGGAGTACCATCATCACCCTCTGGGCCCCCGTAATAATCAATCACATATCTAACCCGTTTCCATTGATCTTCGTAATTATTATCATTTTTACCGTTGCTTCTTAAAATCGTCCAATCGTGTCTGTCAAATGGCGGATCCCCTTGGAATCTACTCGGGAAAACTTTAGCTAAAGTCAAATATGCTCTTGCCCGTGGACTCAAATCCCCCGGTCTACCAGTGAACTTCAATAATCTTGGGGCAACCCCAGTGGCGTCACTGTACGGTTTCTCCCATTCTAAAATCTCCTCCCATGCTCCTTCGTTAAGGAAGTTATGAACGTTTACCATGGACTCAACTGCGTCTTCAGGGATCCCTTCACCTTTCCCTTTTCTGACCATAGCGTTGAACATTTGTTGCGGTGATGGGTACTCCCAGTACCCTTCCTTGCTGTCTTCTCCTCGAGGAATAGATGAAATCGTTCGTTCGGTGGGTAAAGCAAGTTTTTGGCTTTGATGCTTGTCTGACGAGATAAAATGTGGCATGTTATTGAGTGGGTTCATTGATGACGAATCGCCTTTCACCGGACAAGCTGACATGGCTGTTTTTGAATCATGTTTGACTGGACAAGCAGATATTTCTGAAGTTTTCTTATTACCAGTGACTGGACAAGCGCCGCCGCTACTGATTTTGTGTTCTATTTTATTGTCACTTGATGTATCTGCCCAAAACCAACCCATTTTTTTAATCCACCTAATGCTTTGCTGAAATTCGATGAGATTTGTGTTTTTAAAATTTTTTTTTTTTTTTTTTTTTTTTTTTTTTTTGAGCAATTTCCCGTCACGCCCGTCCTCAACATGCAATCCCCGATAATGCGATCAATTGCGGTCTACAAAATATATAAAATATATATCTTAAACTCCATATTATTAAATATATATTTTAATGGCCCTATTTGGTAAAAGTTGGCCCTCTAGTTTCAGTGATATCCCCATAACCCCATTGAACCATCATAGAGATAAATGCAGTAGCAATTGCAAATTCTTTATCAATTTGTGATTCATCAACTAATAATTCAAAATCAAATTTAAATTGTCTCAATAATCTAACTTTAGCAATTCTTAATTTGACTTGTTCGTCATCACCGCCAGGATTAGTAAGCTTTTCCAAAAATTTAGAACCTTTAGTCCATTGATATTTGTAACCATCATTTAAATAAAAACTTTTAACTGAACCATTTAACCAACTTGATTCATCTCTAACTTCACGATGTTGAATTCCTAATTTATTATGCCAATCAACTGAAGTTGAAAAAAAGCCACATCTAATTGTTGCAATTTCAACTCTTGATGGATAACAACGTAATGACCAAACTGGATTTAATGGAGATTCTCTTTCAATTGTGTAAATCTTGTCACCTTGATTATTAAATACATTAATTGCTCGATGTCTATTTTTGCGATCTCTTCTTAAATAATAAGCAGTACTATTATCAGTTAAACTATGAACATTACTAGCATCACCAACTTGAAAATCTAAAAATGGCTTTAACCCTAAATGTTCAAAGAAGTATGTAGTTGTAGTTTGAATAGCTGCTTGAGTGTAAACGGCTGGTGCTTCGAAAATTGGCATGTCTTTAAAATTAGAAAATTTTTTTATTGATCTTTTTTATTTACTTATTTATTTATTATACTAAAATGAACGAAAGATAATGATAGTCCTTGGCCAGTATATAAATTCTCTTGTTTGTGTAATTATCAGCATTCTATGGTTAGCCCTGCTTACATAATATTCCAAGCATCCTCACATCCATGACAAAATTTACTACAAGCAACTGATGCACTCAACGGATAATCAGAAACCCCAATCTTTTCATCAACGTATTCGTCAGCAAAGTTGTCTTTACCTCTAGCCATAGCCCCAACAAATACACATATACTTTCATCGCTATCCAACGTATTCAAATAATCTTGAACTCTAACAACTTTAGCATCAAATGACAAGGTAATTTTACGACATTTAGTTGGCAAATGATCACTAATTGGATTTTTAATAACCTTTAATAATTTTTCTTGAGAATTCACCGATCGAATGGATAATTTATGCAATAACTGAACCATCAATCCTGAAAATCTCTTGAAGGTTCTAGGGATACGAACACTGGGGTTAACTTCAATTAAAACTCCTCTTGCAGTTTGAATGTAAACTTGTAATCGGCCAGCTTTGTTTATAGGTGAATCTAACAATGTTAATAAACATTGATGAGTAATATCAGGTCTTGCTTCCCCAATGTCTTTGCCCATTTTTCTCAATAAGCCTTGATGATCATCACAATTCAATAATGCATATTTATCACCACCTGGACCTCCAGTGCTAATCTTGTGAGTTTCAAGACATGCTTGAGACAAGACAACAATAAGTCGTTGGGTGCTCTTGTCCTTCGAACTGAGTGGAGTAGGCTGTACTGGAACCAATGAAGCAGGCAAACTGGTTCCATTAGCGGTAGTGGTGGCGGCGGCGGCGGTGCCAGTGATGGTATTGTTAGTAGCTTTTGCAGTTTCGGTACTCATCTCTAATTTCCTATTAATTAAATAAAATAATCTTATGGGTTCAATTATTGACCGAAAACAAATTCTCTAAATAATATTATAAAAAACACAACAAAGCTACTCATATACTGTGACAACAACAGTTATAAATTGATAGCAAAAATTTGAAAATAAAAGAAAAGAAGATATATATTATGGCTCGATTACTTGGTGGTCGTCTCTTCGCTTATTCAAGTGAACAATTTTGGAAGAACAAAAAAAAAAAAATTTTTTTTAGCGCCTGGCAGTAAGCGTGTGAGTGGGTGACCGAAGTTAATCCGAGGGTGAGGGCACTTCCCTATAAAAACGTCAGAGCAAATCAATCGGATCAGCCAATATCATGATATTACTGCCATCCTGACACTATTTGATTAATAATATCAAATGTCATCTATCATATCCTATTTCTATGGTGTCAATTTGGATCATTTATTGCCACTGATATTTGCTTTCCCACTAAGTCATCGTCAGCCGCACATGATTTTCCCTCGGACCTATTAGTGATGGATGGGAAAAGGAAAAAAAAAAAGAAATCGTACACTCTCTTGTAAAATTTTCTTCGCTTCAATTAATAAGCACCTTTAATCATTAGGAATTACAAACGAAATATATTTCTGACTCAAGAGAAACAATAAAATATTATTTAATTCTAATTAGCTAGTTATAGTATTATGCCGTTGCATGATTTATTCAATCCTAAGGAGCCGCAAAAGAACTCCGTGGAAGGTGAATCCAACAAAACACCACAGCACCCAGGAAATCCAGTGGAATTGGCATTATCAAATCTCAGATGTCCTTCACCGCCGCCAATATTGAATAACTCTTCATCGATTAAAAAAGCAATCTCTAAACCTGCTGTTATTGATGGTTTCCAGGATAGCACAAGTGATTCAGGGATTAGGAAATCAAGTGAAACATTGACATTTAAGGAGGACACTGGGGATGACAGTAATAGCAAAAAGGGAACAGTTATTGCTGGCGGTGCTCTACTACAGGCAAATCATGTAGCCAGTGGCAGTGGCAGTGGAGTTGCTGTTGTTCCTGGTAATAATGCAGTTGTTGCTGCTTTGGCTGCTGCAACTGCCCGTGAGAAATTGAATAGTAATCACAACAAGAATAATTCAATTCATGCTCATTTTTACATTGATGAAACTTTAAAACATGCTAATCAAAGATCAAGAAGTACGTCAGTTAGTAATGATAATCGATCTGCTAAAGAATATTTGAGTGATCAAAAATCGATGGGACTTATAGGAACCGCAAGTGATACCACAAGCATTAGCAACAACTACAACAATAATAACGCTTTGCAAGATAATACTAAAAACGTTGAATCTAGATTACCTCAAGATGATGGTAAATTCCACGTACTTATTGGTGTCACCGGTTCTATTGCCACCGCCAAAATTAGATTATTAATAACTAAATTAGAAGAAACTTATGGTCGTGAACATATTGCAATCCACTTAATTTTAACCCCAGCCTCTGAACATTTTCTTTCAAGGGATGATATCCCACTGCATGTGGTTATATGGAGAGATAAAGATGAATGGTCATTATGGAAGGCAAGATCTGATCCGGTTTTACATATTGAATTAAGAAGATGGGCAGATATTTTAATTGTTGCGCCGTTAACCGCTAATACTTTATCAAAAATTGCTCTTGGATTGTGTGATAACTTGTTAACTAATGTAATTAGAGCTTGGAATACCCAATATCCAATACTTTTAGCACCGTCAATGGTTAATTATAGTTACAGTTCTCCTGTAACAAAGAAAAATTTACAGTTTATTAAAGAACATATGAATTGGATTGAGGTTTTAAAACCAACTGAAAAAGTGTTTGGTAGTTATGGTGAGATTGGTATGGGTGGAATGTCAACTGAGTACGAGATTATTGCTAAAATGAAGGAAATTATTAGAACAAAATATAAACATTTGCTTACTGGCGATGAAAAGTATGAGGATGAAGAAGACGATGAAGGAGAAGATGAAAATGGTGATAAGAAAGATCATGATGATTTTGATGAGGATGACGAAAATGGTGATGATGATGAGGAGGAGGAGGATGATGACGACGATGATGATGATGACGACGATGGAAGAGAAATTAACGGGATTTCGAAACGTGTAACTAAAGTTTCACTTGCTGATGAGGATAATTTTAATGATAAACAAAGTGCGTAAAAAAGAAAAAAAATTTTTTTTTGGGTTAGTACATACGGCTTTATAATACATATTCCAATTATTTTATTATTTATTTCACTAAATACTTTGCGAACACTCTGCTCAATTGGTTTTTCACTGATAATTTCTGACTGCCCACAAAACTATGAATAGCCACTTTAATTGCTCTATCTATGTCATATTGACTGACAAATTCTGATAATCTCATCCTTGCAAATGCTTCAGCAAGACGGATAATTGCTTCTAAATGACGAATGGTAATTGCCATTGATCCAGTAGCCATACTTTCTCGTCGCAATTCCGCATATAATTTTGTAACTTTTTGACTATCCATCTGATTCAATTTCGGACTGATATTTTTAGAGAAATGAATGTATTTCACTAACAAATCTTGATCTATCGTACCGTACTTGTCAAAATAATTCACTTCCTCGGCATTTGTATTACCATCTGGTACCGAATCTTGCTGTTGTTCTTCCTCCTCCATCTCTTCATCAGCCTCTCTAGAAACTAATGAATTCACGTGAGAATTTATCACGAACCTAGCAAGTCTTTCATCATCTTTAGGGTTAACCAAATCTCTGACCACACAAACTACATCGAAACGTGACAAGATTGGAGTAGTTAATGCGACATTATCATTCAATGGGATAGTTGAATTATAACGACCTCCAATAGGGTTAGCTGCTGCGACAACTGCACATCTTGCCTTCAAGGTAGTAACAATCCCGGCTTTTGAGATAGAAATCGATTGTTGCTCCATAGCTTCATGAATCGAAGTTCGATCTTTATCATGCATCTTATCAAATTCATCAATAATACATGTGCCTTTATCAGCTAAAACCAATGCACCACCTTCAAGAACCCATTCATTAGTGATAGGATCTTTACGCACTGAAGCAGTTAAACCAACCCCGGAAGCACCCTGACCAGTGGAATAAACTGCTCGATGTGCGGTTTTCTCCACATACTTAAGAATTTGTGATTTAGCAGTACCTGGATCCCCGATTAGCAACACATTGATATCACCTCGAATAGCATGTTTCCCATTGATATCCTTAGCAACCCCACCAAATAATGAGGCAGCAACAGCAGTCTTAATGTTACGATGTCCATAAATTGATGGGGCAATGGAATTAATAATCTTATCAATGATCCCTCTCTCATGACTAAGTTTTCTAAATTGTTGTTCTTCTTCATCGGTATAAGTAAACATATCTAGTCGACTGTTAAATTTACCCAAATTCGTTTCATTAGTTGAACTGGTCGAACTTGAATTAGCACCACCATCAATTTTAATTGAATTAGCTTCTATCACAGTTGCGAAAACAGGGAATCCATTTTTAGCATTCAATTGACCGTCGTATGAATTTTTGTAAATCCCAGTAATTTCCACATGCTGACCAGGCTGTACTGAATCTACCAAATCTGCTAATAATATAACGTCTCTTTTTCTTGGTAATCTTCCAGCAGGTATAGTCCCCGGTGCTTCTTGAATTGAAACCAGCTGGAAATTTCTATAAATTGTCTTTTCATTGTTAACTCTAAACCCATTTTTAGATCGACAATTAGGACAATAAGAAACCTTCACTTCAACGTTAGAATCTTGAAAATAAGGACCTAATACTTGACCACACTTTAAACAATCAAATTTAACATATTTCAATTGTGGGAAAACTCCAGTTCTTCTTGTAACAACACCCGACACTCTAATTAATGTATTTAAATGATTCTCTCGAAGTTCTCGTAACGTGAAATTATTTGGGAAATAATTAACTATTCTCACAGTGATATCACTATGAATATTACTATAGTCTGGATAATGTAATAACACCGCTTCCATCGCTATTATATCAAAAATTTTCAAAATTTGTTCTGGACAAGTAGATAAAAACAATGAAATAATTGGTTTTGATTCACTTAAATCAGCAAAATCAACTTCTAAAGATTCTGCATTAACTTCCCCTAAAACCCTAATTTTAGATCCATAAACTGATTTTCCTTCAGCATTAGTAAACTCAGTAAGAAAACTTTTCAATTCCCTAGCAATTGATCTTGATACTGCAGGTTCAAGAATCCATTCTTGAATACTTGGAGCTTTAATATCGGCTAACGCATCGAGAGTAATTTCTTCAGTTAATGGATCAATTTCTCCATCTGACATATCAAAATCTTCATCGTATTGATTTCTTGCACGTCTTCGTTGCACTGGCAATCCATATTGATCTAATTCTTGTTCTCCATCTTCATCTTCATCATCTAAAAATGCAGCTCCTCGAGACCTCGACTGCAGTACTAATCTGTCTCGCATATCTAAAGCTTGATCAATTCTTCTTCGACTAGCAAGATCTAATTCATTGTAGTCTCGATCATCAATGTCTGAAGAAGCGTATCGATCTTGTTCAGCATTCGCCACATAATCTCTTTGAATATTGTCATCATATAAATCAACCTCATCTCCTTGTTCTTCAATGTCATCTATATCTTCACCGTCGTCAAATAATTCAGTTTCTCGATTTTCATCGTACCTTTCAAATGCCCCAGGTGATGATGGTGGGTAACTTTGTTCTTGTGGGGACGAGTTTCCTGAAGATGCTTCAATGTCTTCAGCATTGGAGTTGTCAATCGTTCTTTTTCTAGACATTTTTTGTTCTATAAAGATTAATTTTAAAGATGAATATTGTAACTTAAAAAAAAAAAGGTGGCCAACTGCAATTGTTGATCCTGAAAAAAAAAAAAAAAAAAAAAAAAAAAAAAAAAAAAAAAAAAAAAAAACCCCGGGGGGGTTTTATTATTAATAAATTCAAAAAAAAAAAAAAAAAAAAAAGGGGGAATTTTTTTTTTAAAAAAAAACATTTAT